>JADBJO010006251.1:123635-138830 GCA_016801955.1 Conus betulinus
ACACACACACACACACACACACACACACACACACACTTACATATATGTATGTATAGATAGATGGATGGATGTATGGACGGACGGACGGACGGACGACGGACGGACAGACAGACAGACAGACAGACAGACAGATAGATAGATAGATAGATAGATAGATAGATAGATAGATAGATAGATAGATAGATAGATAGACAGGCAGACAGACAGACAGACAGACAGATAGATAGATAGATAGATAGATAGATAGATAGATAGATAGATAGATAGATAGATAGATAGATAATCGTTCAACAATAATGGACAAGTCCGGCAGAGAGGAGAGACGTGACGAGTCTGTCTGGACAGATCGGGGCTGTGGACCAGCTGGGTGGCGACGTCGTCGTTGTCATTTACTGATGGGGACTGGGATGCGCAGAACGAGGGGGTCGATGGTGAGTGAGAGGTGATCCGTGCTCCATTCGATCCGGTGCAATGTTCCGTGGTTACTCCCCGCCCTAAATCACACCCCGGCGGTGAGAAAGGGTATGTGCTCAAAAGTAATCCCCCTTTTGGCGGAGGGGGAGATCCAGACCGACCTCCCCTTTTGTTCTCTCCCCCCCCCCCCCCCCCCCCCCCAGCTTTAGCACGTGTAGCACGTGTCCATTCACCCCACCTCCGGGTAAGTGTGGCCGGCCGCGCGTCTATCTCACTCTACGGGGTGTTTTTTGGACCGTAACCCCAAATCGTTCACCAGAGAGTAGTTTTGAGAACAGGCTGGGAAGTGATTATGGCTCAGGTTCAGAAAACTGAAAACACACTGTGATTTGGTTGTTATGTTTGGTTTGTTTGGGACAAAACGCAATGTGATTTGATTGTTATGGGGTTTTTGTTTGTTTGTTTGTTTTTTTTGTTTTTTTTGACAAACGAAATGTGATTTGATCGCTATGTTTTAATGGTTTGGGAAAAATGAAATGTGATTTGGTTGTTATGTTTTTTGTTTGTTTGGGAAAAAAATTTAAATGTGATTTGGTTGCTATGTCTTGTTTGTTAGGGACAAACGAAATGTGATTTGGTTGCTATGACTTTGTTTGTTAGGGACAAACGAAATGTGATTTGGTTGCTATGACTTGTTTGTTGGGGACAAACGAAATGTGGTTTGGTTGCTATGACTTGTTTGTTTAGGGACAAACGAAATGTGGGTTTGGTTGCTGTGACTTGTTTGTTAGGGACAAACGAAATGTGATTTGGTTGCTATGACTTGTTTGTTTGTTAGGGACAAACGAAATGTGATTTGGTTTGCTGTGACTTTTTTTTTTTTTAGACAACAAACGAAATGTGATTTGGTTGCTATGACTTGTTTGTTAGGGACAAACGAAATGTGATTTGGTTGCTGTGACTTGTTTGTTAGGGACAACGAAATGCGATTTGGTTGCTGTGACTTGTTTGTTTTTGGGACAAAAACGGAATGTGATGGATGGCCCGGATTTAGTCCTGGAAAAGGAGGGGAGAGAGGTGGGGCAAATGGTAGAGGGAAGGGGGGTGGGTATGTTTTTGGAGCTGTGCTCTTTCTCAGATGGGGCAATGGGTGACTGGGGACGGAGGAGGAGGAGGGAGGGAAGGGAAGGGGTTAATTTCATGGATGGAGGAGTGATTACGGAACGTGACACCGGGGTCCATTTCTGGACCACACTCCGTGCCAAAGACCGATGCTAGGTGGCTGACGTTGGGGGCACAAAATATGGCCGGACTGCGCAGTGCAAATAGGACTTTTTTTTTCTGTACATCTTTATGACATTACTCGGGCTCTTTTAATGTGTTGCTTCTTGTAGATTGTCAAAAAAAAAGTTGTTTCTTGTAAATTTCAGAAAACGTTGTTCCTGAAGATTGTCAAAAACGTTGTTTTTTCTTGAAGATTGTCAAAAACGTTGTTTCTCTTGCAGATTGTCAGAAAACGTGTCTTCTAGATTGTCAAAACATTTGTGTCTTTCTAGCCTGTCAAAACATTTGTGTCTTCTAGACTGTCAAAAAACGTTGCTTTCTTCTAGCTTCTTCTAGCCTGTCAAAACATTTAAGTCTCCTAGACTGTCAGAAAACGTTGTTTCTTCTAGCCTATCAAAACATTTGTGTCTTCTAGACTGTCAAAAATCGTTGTTTCTTCTAGCCTGTCAAAAAAGTTGTTTCTTCTAGATTGTCAAAAAACGTTTGTTTTCTTCTAGACTGTCAAAAACACAAAATTATTCGGTCCCGTCTAATGTGTTATTTCTTATAGTTGTGTCCAATAAACAGAAAAAAATGGGCACACGTAGGCATCCGTTGCCGTGGACATGAATCAAAATTGCCGTCAAACAGTAAACAAACAAGTGAAATCACGTGAGATGTGTACCATTTGTGTTGTATATGTATTTGTTTTAGACAGATAAATTACATGGACATGTTACCTCGAAGCTTTGATAGGAATTCTATAGATTTTTTTCATACTTCTTTTAATTTTCTGATGGGGACAGAAATTAAATTTACGCAAGAAGTAAGGAAATAATATGGTTTTAAATCCCGCTCTGGAGTGAACTCGCGAGAGAACATACTGTAGAAGACCACGCAACATCTAAGAGTTTTAGCTTTATTGGATAGTTTGCGCAGTCTCAATGTTTTCGTGTTTTGGCTGCCATATGATTCCTTTCATAGCAACGGATGATAATGATTATGTCCCCAGCTTTTGAATGTCTACATCATTGCCGTTTTTACACATGTGTATGGATACTGACATTTCTTTTTCATGATTTATAAGTGATAACACATGAAATGAGATTGTTTTCTTTTAGAGCCATTGATGTTCTTCCTTCATGTTCTTGTTCTTGTTCTTCTTGTTTCTTGTTCTTGTTCTTGTTCTTTCTTTTTTCTTTTTGTATGCTTTCTTTCTTTCTTCCTTTCTTGTTGTTGTGTTGTTGTTAGTGTTTGTTGTTGTGTGTTGTGTTGTTCTCCTTCTCGTTCTTCCTTCTTCTTTCTCTTTTTTCTTTCTTCTTTCTTTTTCTTTCTTTCCTCGTTTGTTCTTCTGCCTTTTCCCCTCTTCTTTGTTTCCTTTACTAATCTCTTTCTTTTTGTCTTTTGTTCCTTTCTTTTGTTGGTCTTTTCCGTTCTCTCCCTCTCTTTTTTCTTTCCCTCCCCTCCCCCCCCCCTTTCTGTCCCCTTCCCCTCGTCTCTCCCCTCTCCTTTCTCCCCTTCCCTTCTTCTTCCTTCCTTCCTCCCTTTTCCCCCTTCCCTCCCTTTCTCCTCCCCTTTCCCTCCCCTTTTCCCTCTTTCCCCCCCCCCTTTCTTTCTTCCCCCCCCCATTTCTTTTCCCTTTTTCTCCTTTTCTTTCTTTTCTCCCCCTCCCTTCTTCCTTCTCTTTCCCCCTTCCCCCCCCTCCTCCTCCCTCCCCCCCCCTCTTTATTCTTCTCCCCTTTCCCCTCCCTCCCCTTTTCTCCTTCCCCCTCCTTTCCCCCTCCCTTTTCCTCCTCTCTCTTCTCCTTCCTTCCTTTCTCTCCTTTCCTTTCCCCCTCTCTTTCCCCCCCCTTCCCTCCTCTTCTCCCTCCCCTCCTCCTTCCCCTTCCCTCCCTCCCTCCCTTTCCCCCCCCCTCCCTTCTTCTCCCCTCCCCCCTCCCTCTCCCCCTCCTCTCCCCCCTTCCGGGTCCCCCTTGTGGGGTAGGGACTTCCCGACCCTCCTTTTATCGTCCTCTCCCGCTTCTCTCCCCTCCATCTTTCCCCCTCTCCCTCTCATATACCTTCCCTCTTCCCCTTGGCCTTTCTTTCTTTCTTCTCTTCCTCTTTTCCCTTTTCTCTCTCCTTCCCCCCTCCCCCTCCCATCTCCCCTCCCTTCTTCTTTCCCCTCTCTTTCCTCTTTCTTTCTTTCTTTTTCCTTCCCGCTTTTCTTCCTTTTTTCTCTTCCCTCTCTTTCTCCTCTTTCCCTCTTTATCTCCTCTCCTCCCCCCTCTCTCCTCCCCCCTCTCCCTTTCCCCTCCTCCTCCTCCGCCCTCTCCTCCTCCTCCTCCTCCCCCTCCTCCTCCTCCTCCTCCTCCTTCTTCTACTCCTCCTCCTCCTTCTTTCTTCTCCTTCAGTGGTGTAGCGTATACGGACAAGTCCGCCACGCAGTGACGCCTCCTCGATTGAAACTGAAACTAACTTCCTCGAGTAACGATCGGTGACGATGAAGACGTTTGGGATGTTTCTATGGAGTTCCGTTTCCAGTCTGGTCCCAGACGACTTCACTGGGCTATACTTCTCACTTTCTTTCATAGTGTTACTCCTGGCGTCAACCAATCCCGAGGGACAGAAACACACACCATGGTGGTCAGGAAATTTGAGCAACTCTCTGTAAGACGATTCCGTTAAGTGGATGGTACTCTGCTGTGTGGACCCCAGTCTTTCCATCGGAGTCCTGACCACATTCGACTATTCATAGGCGGTGGCTCGGGTGTTCTGTAAACAGCCAGGCGAGGAAAGCGTATACAGTCTAAATGGATTGTAACTCAACACGGTCGAAGCGAAGCCAGTGCTATTTTTTTTCTTTGTTTATTTTCCATCTCGACCAAAGTCTTGTTTGAGTCAATAAAATTGAATCGGGTGTAACAAAAGCCGGTTGTAAACAAAGCCGACTTCAGTCGAATGAATTGTTAGGTCTCTATGAGAGTATTGAATTCCAAGGATAGGGATGAGAGGAATGCAGATCTTCTTACCACAAAGCACAAACATAAAAGCCCTGTTCCCTGTGGGGGCTCATCCCTAATATGGGGACGAACGTTATGGACACGGCCACATTAGCATGTAAACAAACACCGCTTCATTTGGGTTCATTGTAATGGACAGGGTACTTCATCCCTGATATGGCGACGAACGTTATGAATAGGGCCACATTAGCATGTGAAAAACCACCCCTTTATTTTTGGGGTCGATTCTAATGAATGGGGCACTTGATCATAGTAAATCACCACCCTTTAATTGTTGTCAGTCATTATGAACAGCATGTTCTGCAATGTACACCACCAGCACCTAATTTGTATTGAACATTATGAACCAGGAACATTGCCATACAACAGAGTACCCTCTGATTTGAATTCATTGATGTGAAAACGATGCATTATCGCACAAACGACCAGCCCCGAATTTTACTGATTGCTGGGTGTCATGTGACGTAGCCTCACATCAAGGCATATGACGCTCCATCACATTTAGTCTAGTGATATGAAGCGTTTTCCCCCATGCCAGCACAACTAAAAAGGAAAGAATATTTCATGTGGCTTGACTAGTGTAGCGGGCGTCCCCGATAATTGTGAGGATTACTCAGTAAAATTGACAAGGGTGGTCATTGATCTTGATATTGATGGAGAAAAAGTGGAACGGGTAGAGGAATACAAATATCTGGGCACAACGTTAGACAATAAGCTCACTTTCAATACACACACCAGGTCTGCATACAAAAAATGCCAACCCAGAATGTATTTCCTACGCAAATTGAGGAATCTGCATGTCCAGCCAAAAATTCTTAAAACATTTTACAGGAGTTTTATTGAGTCTGTCTTGACTTTTTCATGCATTTGCTGGTATGGAAATCGTAATTTGAAAAACAGCAAACTCTTGGATAGCGTTGTGAACATCTGTGGTAAGATTGTTGGTGGGAGACAGGAGAGTATGAGTGAGTTGTATGAAAGGCGTGCGGTCAACAAGGCTCGTGCGATTGTTAGTGACAGTGGGCATACGCTTGCGCGACATTTTGAGCTCCTTCCATCAGGCAGACGATTTTGTGTCCCCAGAGCTAAGCTGATGCGCACAAAAAAGAGCTTTGTATTCAAATCCATTGCGCTTTTAAAACAAACACAGCGTGTAAGAAGAGGCGATGGATCACCTGTGACATAAGCATGTGTGCGGGTGTGTATGTCTGTGAGCAAGCGGGAAAGTATAGATGCTGGAGTGTGTGTGTGTGTGTGTGTGTGTGTGTGTGTGTGTGTGTGTGTGTGTGTGTGTTATGTGTGGAATATGTCCTGGAGCAGTGAGGAATAGAAATGTCTGGAATATGTCTTATCTTAATTATTTTGTAATGATAAATCACCCCTCTCTCTCTCTCTCATACGTGCACACATGTATGTATATATAATATGAGTGGCTGAGTGCATGCTTTATTTGCCCAACCAGAAAGGGAAATTCCCCATTTTGGTGATACACGCATGTTTTATTGTTTGAAAGTAATTTTTATTTTCAGTGTCACGTTTGTTACTATAAATATGTATGCCTTAACTTTTAGGGCTGTGGTCACGAATGTAATTTCTCTTTTAACGAGAAATAATAAAGTTTTCTGAATCAGAATCTGAATTGTGTGAAAGTGACCACTGAGAGATAGTTTAATAAGGGCTGGTAAGGTGCTGGTCATGTGTTTTTGAAAACGGAGTATGCACTCACTAGGAGGAGGGAGGAAGAATTAGTTTCAGTCCAGGGGATGGCCTAAAAGACTCGAACCTGTCAGGACGCTGGTCAAGGGGTCCTCACCGCTGACCAGTCATTACCAGGTAAGCCATAGGTAGTTGGGGAAAGGTACAGGAGAAAAACCTAAAGAAGAGAGAAAGAAAAGGAATTCATATGCTGAATTGGAAAGCAGGTTACTTACACGAACCTTTTCGTCGTGTTTCAGCCCTTCACCTTCACCCCCCGTCAGCTATTCCTCCTCTGATGCAGCGACGGCGTCTGTTTCTTAAGTGCTGAGAGACGGGTGTCTAACGATGGCCATGGTGTCGGGAACGCATCGATAGTTCAGCCCCAGCAGTTGAAGACCCCTGGGTAGAGGGGTCGGATCTCATCGTTTTCTCCAGTGACTGGAGAGTTCAAGGGGCAAGCACGTTTTCTGATGCGGACAGGGCATCATGACAGTAAGGGACGAGTGCTTTCTCTGATGCAGGTATGGCATCATAAATGCATGGATTGTTTATTCTCCTGGTCTGGATCTTTAGCCAATGTTGTGTAAAAGACCACCACTTTATATTCTTGGAGGATGTGTGTATTCTTTCTCTAGCAAGAAGGAGGAATCTAGAAAGTCTTCATTCATATAAATTCGTAACTTGAATTATCTCTCAGTGTGAAGAGAGAGAGAGAGAGAGAGAGAGAGAGAGAGAGAGAGAGAGAGAGAGAGAGAGAGAGATTTATAGAATTTGTTTGATAACTATTCGAGTGTGATGTCGGAATTGTTCAATTCCTTTAGTAACGTGTTTTCCCCGGAGGAGAAGGGAGAAGAAAAAAAAACATTCTGTAGTGCGCCTTTTGGTTGACTAGAGGGATTACGTGTGCGTACGGAGTAGATGCTGTAATGAATGCGTGTGTGCGAGAGTGACAGTGTGACACTGGGAATAGGGTACATTATCAAACACCAACCCCTCATCGGATTGGTCGTTTTGAATAGGGTACATCATAAGCACATCATAAGCATTTGCTTGTTGTTGCTCCAGTTCAGTAAGTTGTTTATGTACACATCTGTTCATTAAAGAAACGTTTAAAGAAAAAAAAAATAGGGTACATCACCACACAAACGATAACCCGTAATTTGAATCAATCGTTTGTACAGAGTGTATTTCGACACAAACGACCCCCCCCCCCCCCTCCCCCTACACACACTTATTTGGGCTGATTGTTATGTACAGGGCAAAATACTATGTAAAGCGATACTGCTGATTTGGGTCGATCGATATGAACAGCGTACAATACTACATAAGCAATACTCCTAATTTGGGTAGATGGTTAAGAATGGAGCAAAATACTATGTTAAACACACACTAATTGTGTTCGGTTCATATGAACAAAATACAATACTAAATCCACTGTACCCTGTTCGTAAGAACCGACCACAATTAATGTGAAATAGCATGGAGCTATACCCTGTTTATAAAGATCGGACGTGTGAACTACACACGAACAAACGATCGAATGTGGCTTAACCATGATCTGATCGTGTGAACTGCCGTATTTTAGGCTCTAAAAAAACGAGGGCGAAAAAAATATCCCATAGTAGTAGTAGTAGTAGTGGTAGTAGTAGTAGTAGTAGTAGTAGTAGTAGTAGTAGTAGTAGTGTAGTAGTAGTATAATAGAACCAGCAGCAGCAGCGGCAGCAGTAGCGATACTTATCATCATCATCATCATCATCATCATCATCATCATCATCATTATCATTACTATTATTATTATTATTGTGTGTTGTTGTTGTTGTTGTTGTTTTTTGTTGTTATTTATTGTTATTATTATTACTAATATTATCACTATTATCATCATCATTGTTGTTGTTGTGCTGCTGCTGCTCTTGTCATCGACATCATCATCATAATATTATCATCGTTATACCACCACCCACCACCACCACCACCACCACCACAGCAGCAGCACAACAACAACAACAACACACAACAACAACACAACTACTACTACTACTACTACTACTACTACTACTACTACTGCTGCTGCTGCTGCTGCTGCTGCTGCTGCTGTTGCTGCTGCTGCTGCTGCTGATGATGACCATGAACAAGAACAGGAACATATTTTATTGCCATATGAAAACCAGAGGTTTTGTGGGGCATAGATGATCAAGTTCAGACATTCAACGAAACTAAACTAATCCCAGCGTTGTCACATCTTGCAACATAACATTAGTAGCAGAAAGAACAAAAAGCACAGTGTGTATCAGAGTCTGATTAGATTTTCTGTCTCCGAACAGAAAAAACACAACAGGATATACTGGGCAAGTACGGGTTGGAAGCAGTCCAATAACATGAGCTCCGAGGGTTTTGTCATGTTAGTCTGTGGTGGAAAATCAGTTTTTGTGATCCTTGTCATCAGGTCATAACGTTGTTGGTCAAATAATTTGCAGTTATCGAGAAAATGTAGTTCGTCCTCAACGACGTGGCATGTTGTGCATAATCTGTTTTCTCTGTCAGTGTTGGTTACCTATCTATCTATCTATCTATCTATCTATCTATCTATCTATCTATCTATCTACCTATCTGTGTCTCTTTCCCTCTTTCTGTCCATCTGACTATCTATCGGTCTGTCTGTCCGTCTGTCTGTCTCTCTCTCTCTCTCTCTGTCTGTCTGTCTCTCTCCCCTCTATATGTCTGCCTGCCTGCCTGCCTGCCTGCCTGCCTGCCTGCCTGTCAGTCTCTCGCTCTCCGTCTGTCTAGCTATCAGTAACACATGCAGCAGCCATTTTCCCAGGTCCTTTCCATGCACGTCCCCCATGACGAGCAAGGAGCTGAGAAGTGATGAAAAATGCATTTGTTTCGGAAGGATGTGCAATGGCCCAAATGGGCCTGCCACTAACACTGCAGATGCGTGTCTTTGCTTTATATCTCTCCCTCTTTTCATCTACAAACCTGAAAAATAAAAACAGAAAGAGAGAGAGAGAGAGAGAGAGAGAGAGGAGAGAGTGGCGACAGCCTGGTTGAGATGGGCGATTGATTGATTTTCTCCTCTACTTTTCTGCTTGCATTAAGCTGTGTGATGCCCGCGCGCGCGCGCACACACACACACATACACATGCACCACACACGCACGCACACACACACACACACACAACACACACACACACACACACACACACACACACACACTATTCCATCTCTTTTTCATTTAAAATGCTTCTCGTTCGCACCACCGCCAATACTCCCGTCCTAGCTACTGTATCTCACAGACAGAACCTGAAACCTTGACCTTCATAGTTTAGATCCTGCGCCCAGTACTACTCCTCCGTCCCCCTTCTTTACCCCACATATCCATCTCCCCACATTCACACCATTCCGCCACAAGTTAACCCACCCCACCCCCCACCCCCCCCAAATGCTTGCAAACTGTCTTGCTTGTCTGAGCGGTGGCATTTCTAATAGCAAAGCGGTTTCAAAACAGAGATAACAAGCGCTTTGGATGACCGGTCATAGCCTTTCTATATTGAACGACCCAACAAGACACTGTGATCAAAACATCTCACAATATTTCCGCTCCACTGGTCTGAATACAGACACATATGAAATCTGATATATACATGCACACATGAACAAGAAAAAAAAAAGAAAAAAAGCGAGGAGTTTTAGGTATCATCAAGGACACAGGCAAGAGAGTACAGGACTAGACAATGCATTCCGACCTCTTGGGTCTTTCTTCCGGCGAAAATCAATAACATTAGGACAGTAGAAAGAAACTCGTGGAGAGCGTGGCAGCAGAGAGTCCTCAGAAGAGAAGCCCCCTTCAAAGGGGCATGAACAAGTTTGTGGACTGAACAAAGAAACGGAGGATGATGGAGTTGTGCACGAGAGAGAGAGAGAGAGAGAGAGAGAGAGAGAGAAGATGAGATGATGATGTCACAGATAATGTCACCAATGGACGTCATTTTTTCTATTGCGTCACTTGTTGTCATGCGGCCTGAAGAAGAGCAGTGGCTCGAAAGCTTGCTGAAAAAAATACGGTGTTTTGTGTTTTTATATTGAATTCAAGATAAACAGTTTGTTTTAGTTTTTACCTCACACGGGATAAATACATGAGATGGCGGAGAAAGTGTCAGTATGGGTGTGAAGGAAAAAGGATAGGCGGATTCCAAATCTTAGAACTCCATTTAACAAGCACAGAGTGCACGCAGCAGGCAGTACTAAATCTAGCAGGCGACTTAAGTTTGTCGTGTCTTTGTTGACTATTTCTTCAGCGCTGTATGGTCCTGTCACCTTTCCATTCACCTTTACCCCCCTCTCCCTCCGTCTTCCCGTTTCTTCTACTTGCTATTCCCTCCCCCTCCCCCTCTTTTCAGCTGGCTCTTCTTCTGCCGCAACAGCAGCCCCCTTCAGGGCCGGACCCGAGGTGAAAAGGGGGGGGGGGGGGGGGTTACAGCTATACTTCATGGGGTAGAGGGAGCTTGCCCCCTAGCAGGGTCAAGGGGCAGAGCCCCTTGTGGGGGTCATCAGCCCTGAAAATTTCGTTTTTCTGCAGAAATCTGTGATTTCTACTACCATGCCGCCTGACGGATAAGTGGGATAAAAAACATGCCAAAAAAAATTACACAGTCACACGCTGTCTCTCTCTCTCTCTCTCCTCTCTCTCTCTCTCTCTCACACACTCTCACACACACACACACCACACACACACCACACACACACGCACACACACACACACACACACACACACACACACACACACACACACACACACACACACACACACACACACACACACACACACACACACACCACACACACACACACACACACACACACACACAACACCAAAGAAGAAGAAGAAGAAGAAGAGAGAGAGAGAGAGAGAGAGAGGAGAGAGAGAGAGAGAGAGAGAGAGAGAGAGAGAGAGATTCACAGTTCAGCTACTAACCCTCACTTCTTTTGCCTCTTCTTGTCATTTAAAGCAGAGCACATTTTTCAGCCACATTGCACCAGGTTCCTCGGCAGTAATGCATTTTGCGTATTGTATCTTCTTGCAAAGCAGTCAAGGGCTTCTTCAAAGTTAACAGGAATGTCCCAGTGCACTTTGAGAAGTGCAAGTCCACTGAGTCGGTTCTGGCCCACTGTTGTTTCGCAGATAGTTTTCCAAGGTCCTGAGATGACTGACAGTTCTCTCGCATTCTGCTGTAGTGACTGGTAGGGTACAAAGCAGTTTCAACAGTGTGCGTGTTGGGGTAGAAGTCTTTGTCACGTTGCCTCAAGGCTTCAGAAACTGTTGAAGATGCATCTGTTCCATTGACAACAGCATCGCGCACTTACAAACCCATCGATGATATTCTGCTGCAGTAGAGGGTGGATCAAGCAAGTCCCTTTTCCATAGAAATGCCAGTGTTTTTACTCCTCCTGGCACCAGACCAAGTTTATCCTGACTGCCAGCGAAAGTGCTGGGAACAAGGCAAAGGCCATCAACGGCAAGTTTCTGAGTTTTGGAATCTGTCATTCAACTCACGACTCAGGTGATCCGAGAAGGGGATGCCAATAGCACGCTTGAAGTGCTCTTCAGGAGTGTTGGAAGGCTGGTTATCACGCAAGGTTTGTCGTGAAGCTTGGCGGGAACGGTGATGTCTGTACTCAAAACATCAGCCATTTTTTGGCTTCACCAAACCAGTCTACAAAGGTTGTGTCTATGTCTCTCCTGCTTGCTGAAATGCAAGTATTGACATCTTTGATATCTCTGTATGCTTCAACAATGCCTTTGGTTTTTCTTTTGGAGCTTGACAGTCAGGGGTTTCAAATAGCGTAGACAACTGCGGACAACAATGAAAGCCACAACGAAACTGCTGGAACTTAGAGTGTGGAGAAACCCTGCAGCTCTGGTAAGTGTTTCGCTGTCCCAATTATCACTACCGTCATACATTTGCCCTAAGCAGTCATGGACGACAAGATACATTTCAGTAAAGGCCTCTAAGCCTTGTGCTTCTCAACCCCACCGAGTTTTGCACAAGTCTACCGTTTTGATGTCTTGGAATCAAGTTGAGAGTCTTTGATGACCGTGTCCATCTTTCTCTGCCGTTTTGCTGAGAAGGAAAAAAAACAGTGACAATTCCTTCAGTGACCCCATCATGTTCTTGACTGCAGGCAAACTGCACGCGCTTTCACAATGCAAAGGCTAAGGATATGAGAGGCACAGTGAAATTACAAAGCCTTGTTCTCTTCTTCCTGAAACGAGCCTGTACTCCTTTGAATTTCCCTGCCATATTTGCAGCCCCATCATATCCTTGGCCTCGAATGTTGTTGATGTCCAAACCCCATGATTCCAAACAATGTTTCAGCTTTGAAAACAGTGTCTCTCTCTGTGATGTCTTCAACTTGATGAAGCCCAGAAAGTCTTCTCGTACTCGCAGGTTTTCGTCCCACAAACCTTACAACTACTGAAAGGTGTTCCCAGTTGGAACTGTCACTCACTTCATCAGCAAGTAAAGTACACTGGTTTGCCCTGGCAGCTTCAGCTAGGACCTTATCACGGACCTGGTCTCCGAGAACACCAATGAGCCTGTTTCTGAGTGTTTTCGAAATGTATGTGGTTCTCTTGGCACACGTCTCCAGATGTTTTCTTCAAAATCTCATCCCCTGAACCAATGCACAGCTGCATAAGGGCATTGAGGTTACTCCGATTGTCTGTCTGTAACATGCCATCATCAAAGTTACCCCTCAGTGCTAACCCTTGCCTGCCACACACTTCCACAATCCTGAGAGGCTTGTCAAGACGTGCCTATTAGAAGCAGTATTATCAGCAGCTTGAAGATTCACTTGACCTACAATGCTTTCCGTGGGATTCTCCATCAAATGCGCAACATGTTCTGTAGCTTTCGGAGCATCCTGATGATATTTTAACTTTGAATGCTCCTTTTATGTGGCCCGAAGCCTTGTTCAAGTCGATACAAGGCAACTTCACAAATTTGCCAAGAGTGTCAATTGAAGCAGCGAACATAAGGCAATACTTACAGTATGCCCCATCTTCTAATGGAAAATACACATGCCAGGGGTGATTTTTCAACCATTCTTGTCGAAATTTACGATTCTTCTTGTGGATGACCTTTGTAGGAAATTCAAAATCAGGAGGCTCACACACACACACACCACACACACACACACACACACACAACACACACACACACACACTCTCTCTCTCTCTCTCTCTCTCTCTCTCTCTCTCTCTCTCTCTCATACATAAACACACTGTCTTCAGTCCAAAGACGCTCTACATCGATTTTAATCTCTCTCTCTCTCTCTCTCTCTCTCTCTCCTCTCTCTCCTCCTCTCTCCATCTCTCCTCTCTCTCTCTCTCTCTCTCTCTCTCTCTCTCTCTCTCTCTCCTCTCTCTCTCTCTCTCCCTCTCTCTCTCTCCTCTCTCTCTCTCTCTCTCTTTCTCCTCCCTCCTCTCTCTCGTCTCTCTCTCTCCTCTCCATCTCGTCTCTCCTCTCCTCTCCCTCCTCGTCTCTCCGGGTGGGGGTGGGGGGTGGGGGGTTTCCGGAACCCAGGTAACCCCCCACCCAAGGTCCGGCCCAGTGCTTCGGAATAGCCTGACATCGATTGCTGCTGTTCTCCTGGACAGGTATGCTATGTCCTCAAGTGTGCCTCTCATAGTGAAAACGTGAACTACTCCCCCCTATGGACAAGTCTGCAAATAAGATGTTTATTTTATTTAACTATCTTACAAAGGTGATTCCTTTAGACAGGGGAGCACTTTTGGTACCAGTCCCAAACTGCGCCCCCCCCCCCCCCCCCCCCCCCCCCCCTCCTCGTACCAGAATGACTCCCGTCTGGGCCCAGCCCAAATGTACTCCCGGAAGTAACTTTGGCGCGGCTCCCCCGAAGCTGAGACGGTACTTTGGGGCCCAGCCCAGACTTACTCTCGGGAGTAAAACTGGGCCGTTTTTAGCGGACCCACAAATACTCCCGCGGAGTACTTCTGTAGCAGGTGAATAGTCTTTCTTTGGGCAAGGCCCCAAAAGTACCCGCCTTTCATATCATGTGTGTATTAAGAGCTTTAGGGATGTTGTTTCTCGTGTATGAAGATTTATGGTGGATATTGTTTCAGAATCAGTTTGAATCAGAATACAGTCTGTGTCAACTTTAGGGGGAGTACTTCTGGGGCCGGTCCCAGAAGTACCCCCCCCTTGCATTTCTCCTTTATTAATGTGTTCAGGGTTGTTATTCGTGAACTGCTTATGGGACACTCATACATGGATATCCTACCTGAATCAACATGAAAATGAGCCTGATTCTGAGTCTAAAGTACACCTTTGCACATTTCCTTTTATGAATGTGTTCAGGCTTGTTTATTTACTGGTTACAAACTCATACATTAACATTCTACCTTAATCAACATTGCGATATAGACTGAATCAACTTTCGGGGGAGTACTCCTGGGCCGTCCCAGAGAACCCCCCCCCCCCCTCCCCCCCCGTGCACATCTCCTTTATTAATGTGATCAAGGTTGTTATTTTCTGATTAAAAATCACACATGGACATTCTATTTGAATGAACATTGAAATATAGTGTGAATCAACTTTAGGGGAGTACTTCTGGGCCGGTCCCAGAAGTACCCCCCCTTGCATATCTCCTTTATTAATGTGTTCAGGGTTGTTATTTACTGGTCATAAACTCACACATGGACAGTCTATCTGAATCAACTTTAGGGAGAGTACTTCTGGGCCGGTGACAGAAGTACCCCCCCCCCCCACCCCCTTGCATATCTCCTTTATTAATGTGT
>JADBJO010006252.1:5000-15000 GCA_016801955.1 Conus betulinus
TCTCTGACAGGTCACGTGACTTTCCGGCCCCATCAGGCGTTGCTGTCTCGTTCGTTTATCCCGAAGCTGGAACGAGGCTTTGCCTCAGTGTGTTGTCTCCCCTGTGAGGGACATGTGCACGAGCTGATAGCAGCCCTGTCATAATCGTCAGCCGACAAGGTTTCTGCACACCTGATCCATACCTTCCTATTCTTTGCTGGTAGTTTCTACATGCACATATGAATGCACACACGCACGCATGTATGTGCGTGCACGCGTGCCTGCGCACGCGCGGGCACGCCCACACACACACGCAGGCAGGCAGGCACACACACACACACACACACACACACACACAACACACACTTACACACACACATTTGCGCGCGCGCGCGCGCATGTCAGTCATCTAAGTTAGGGAGAATGAAGAATGAGGAGAGGTCAGACCAGTCGATGTATACACTGACATATTATAAGACACCGACAAACAACAAGCTGTGAAAATGCCCAAACAAAACTAGTCAATGACAGAGAAACATAAAAAGATCAAGGCTCCAACATTCAAAGTTTCTTGTTGCTGCTGCTGCTGCTGTTGTTGTTGTTGTTACCGTCTCATCAAACAAACTGTGCTGATGCTTCCTCTCACTGTGACCCGCCATTCTTCCTTACCGGTTTTACCCAAGACTGAAAATGATGAAATGACATTTCCCAACGATGTCCACCTTCTTTTAAGTAATATTGACACAAATGAATGAAGATCTTGGGATTGTGTGTGACCCGACACTTCCTAACAAATTGTAGCCATTTTCATGAGACATTAGACATTTTCATTAGCCATTTTCATTAGACATTGGTTTCTTTATTACGTTTTTTTTTTATGTTGTTTTTAGGTAGTACTACTTTCGTCATTTTATCCCTAAAATGAACCGAAAGAGCAAGGTTTTAAGAGCGTGAGCCTGATTTGAAAACGTTTGATTCTGATCATTCCGACTGAATGAAGCTGATTGTGGAAACTGGTTTTCTTTCATTCGCAACGTGGAGGAGAGGAAGGCAAATGACTGCCGCTGGGAATTGCGGGCCGGTGCAGTGAAGGGCTCAATGGTGGCTGATTGAATGAGCTGCCTTGCACCGGAGTGATTGACCATGCCACACTATGGCAGAATACAAACTGAATGAGTGGGGGGAAAACAAACAAACAAATTAATAGATGAAGACGAAAACGCAAAAGGTTAATTTGCTATATATTCGAAAGAAGAAGAAACAAACAAAATATGCACGGAGGAATGCGCACGTGATACATTTTAACTGTTTGATGAGAAAAGTCTAGGGAATACTAATTACGCTAATACCAGTATCTGAAAAACAACGACGATGCGTCATTTCAGTTTCTGCCTTCGGTTTATTTCACTGGCATTCCATGTTAAACTTTATATTAATTCCAGTCAAACACAGACATTTGTTTCTCTTCCGACCTCTACGGTGTACTCGAACTTAGGCACGTCGGTGCATCGGTGGAATTACGCTTGAAGCTGTTAACAGTTTGTCTCACCCAACGAAAGTACAAGTCAAAATGTCCACTAACATGTCGGGTTGTTTCCCTTTCTCCCCAATTTGAACTCTGGCCCAGGACAACTACAGGCACAGCAGTCAGACGACACCAAGTTCTGAACAGGAGAGTGACGAGACGGGTCACGTGATAATGTCAGACTAGAGCAAAGGCATTCCCGCTTGGGTGAGGGAAAGGAACGTTACTACACTAACAGCCCGAAGTATGAAGTTAAGGTGTATGATTCAAACCTTCGTGCCAACAGACAAATCTGCTGGAAATGTAGGGGGCTATATGTATGGCACACGATGCATCTCGGACGCACATATATGACACAGGTGTGACTAAGTAGGACTGGTGATGTCAACGTTTTTAAGCCATGTTTTTTTTTTTTTTGTATTTGTACATTGAATATTTTGCAAAATATCATGATGTTCAAAGTCCAAATAAAGTAGATGATATCTGGCAGGAAATCTCCAAAGTTCCTAGCAAAGAAAGGCCACTGTTTTCAACTTGCAACAATCTTTGGCAAACAGACCTTAGAATCTCTCCTCTAGTAACATCCCAATAACATTCAAATAAGGCCAATGATGAATGAAGAGCTTTTCGATCTTGACACCTATTTCTATGAGCTCAATTGACAATGGTGACATGACACAAGGACCAGTCAATCCAGTGTGAGAAGAAGAAGAAGAAAAAAAAATGGTGTTTAAACTGGAATGAATCCAGCGTCAAGCTAAACAGCCAACCCTGAACAGTTGCTTCCCCTCTCCTCTCGTCATAGCCTGCTTGAAAAGAAGGCTGCGAGTGCTGAAAAGAGGAGTGGTGTAGAGAATGTGGAAGGAAATGGGTTTTTCCACAAAGAACAGAGCAAGACCCCAGGCCATTTCGTGGTGGACAGACACCAGACTGTCTCCTTAAGGCTTGGCACTTTTGCTTGGTCTTCCTGCTGCCCTCACCTGTTCCTGCTGCCCTCACCTGTTTCCTGCTGCCCTCACCTGTTCCTCCTGCCCTCACCTGTTCCTCTGTTCCTCCTGTCCTCACCTGTTCCTCCTGCCCTCACCTGTTCCTGCTGCCTGCTGCCCTCACCTGTTCCTGCTGCCCTCACCTCTTCCTCCTGCCCTCACCTGTTCCTCCTGCCCTCTCCTGTTCCTGCTGCCCTCTCCTGTTCCTGCTGCCCTCTCCTGTTCCTCTGTTCCTGCTGCCCTCACCTCTTCCTCCTGCCCTCACCTGTTTCCTGCTGCCCTCACCTGTTCCTCCTGCCCTCTCCTGTTCCTCCTGCCCTCACCTGTTCCTGCTGCCCTCTCACCTGTTCCTCCTGCCCCCTGTTCCTGCTGCCCTCACCTGTTCCTCCTGCCCTCACCTGTTCCTGCTGCCCTCACCTGTTCCTGCTGCCCTCACCTGTTCCTGCTGCCCTCACCACCTTCCTGCTGCCCTCACCTGTTCCTCCTGCCCCTGTTCCTGCTGTCCTCTCCTGTTCCTGCTGCCTTCACCTGTTCCTGCTGCCCTCACCTGTTCCTCCTGCTGCCCTCACCTGTTCCTGCTGCCCTCACCTGTATTATCATTTCATCCTCCTCCTGGAATGAGTACACGGAACTAGATTCTAGGATCTTAGAACAGTATTATTTCAATAGTTTTATCATCCTGGAGTTGTGAAAAGAAAAAAAAAACACTTAGGGTAGTAAATTTATTCGTCATAATTCTGAAATGACTGGAATTAAAACATAAAGATGATAGTGTAAAACATTCTTATTCCTTTATGGCGTGTCATCATCTGTGACTTCTCTCTGGCGTTTACTATTCCCACACGGCAAATGCAGCCGCCATGCCAGTTCTGCTGATGCCTCATCGTCGTCATCCACAGGACGCAAACGATGGCTGGTGGCCATGAAGCAGTTAGTAGCAGGAGACACTGCAGTGCAGGGAGTGTGGTCAGGGAGCAGGGGAGGAAAGGCGGCGGAACCAAAAGACGATGTGCTGTTGAAATGGTGGTCAATAATGATGACGAAGACTGTCGTGAGGATCGATCCCGTGGTAGACTATCGATTTCGACAATGTCACTGTGCAGATGACCTTCTCTTATGGGCATGAGTGTGGCTGGAGAGACCGATTCTCGAGGCACACACACCCGTGAGCAGTAGGGGCATTTGAACGTGGCTGTGTGGGAAGGGAGGACACCGAGGCCTTGCGTTTTTTCTCTTGCAGTAGTCATGTGGTTGCGGCGGTTGTCTTCAAATTCTTCCTGGGCCTTCCTGGTTAGACTTCGCCATTCTGCTCTGTCTTGGGCACAAACCTCTAGGGTCTTTTGCAGACGTGTACCTGTGCTTCAGATTGTCTTTTGCACAGTCTTTGAAGCGCTTTCTGGGGCGGCCTCTGGGTCTCTGGCCCTGCCTCAGTTCTCCATAGATCAACTGCCGAGGCAGTCTGTGAGGCTCCATACGGATGACATGTCCAGTCCAGCGAAGCTGGGCCTTCATTATCATGGCTTCGATGCTGAGCAGACCGACTCTGTCCAGGACTTCGAGGTTGGTCACTCGGTCTTGCAACTTGATGCCCATAATCGCTCGTAGTGATCTCGTGTGGAAGCGTTCAAGCTGTTTCGTGTGTTTCCGGTACAGAGTCCAGGACTCACAGTCGTAGAGGAGACTAGTGAGAACAACAGCTTTGTAGACCTTGATCTTTGTGTCGAGCTTGATGCTTTTGTGGGTCATCACACGAGTACGTAGGCGGCCAAGAGCTTGGCTGGCTTTGCTGATCCTGGCAGAGATTTCTCTGTCAAGAGAGCCATCACTGGAAATGACGCTCCCGAGGTACTTGAAGTGTTCGACACAGTTTTCAGAGTAGTGCCTCCGATGGTGATGGTGGGGGGAGGTTGCACTGTTGGGCCTGGGGAGGGATGGTAGAGCACTTCTGTTTTTCCAAGGCTGATTGTCAGGCCAAAAAGCCAAGAGGCTTCCACAAACCTGCTCACAATGAACTGGAGATCCGCTTCTCTGTGTGCCATCAGGGCACAGTCGTCGGCAAACAGTGCGTCAGTCACAAGTCTCTCGACTGTTCAGGTCCCGGCGCTCAGCCGACGAAGGTCAAACAGAGAGCCGTCCAACCTGTATCTGATGTAGATGCCTCCGAGATCTCCGAGGGCATGGTTCAGCACGCACGTGAAGAACAGGTTGAACAGGACCGGAGCAAGGACACAGGATCGATAAAGGTCTGAAATCACACATGCTTGTTCTCATAACATGTCCCGCTATCAGCTAGATTCAAAATATTATGGACACCTGCATTGATAATGAAGCACTTTGAACAACAGTTGCAGAAAATGCTCCTGATAACTGGTTCCCACCTCTCTCAGAATCCTGCAATGAACCAGTGGGAAGAGACTCGGGTGAGAGATAAAAGAGCTCCCTCCACGTTTCACGTGTGCCATGACAACTCTGAGCACAGCATTGAAATGCCCAGTGTCTTTCTCTGTGGCCTGTCTTTCTTCTTCATGTTGTCCTCCTTATCCAGATTATCCCCTCTCCGAAGCTTTTCTTCTGTCCACTCCATCCATCATGCCACAGGCTTTTTTGCGCTCTCTCTCTCTCGCTCTCTCTCTCTTTGTCTCTCTCTCCCTCTCTATCTCTCTCTCCTCTCTCCCCTCTCCCCCTTCCTCTCTCTCTCTCTCTCTCTCTCTTCTCTCTCTCTCTCTCTGTCTCTCTCTCTCTCTCTCCACCAGTCTCTTGCCTCCTGGTCCTAAATGTTGCTGTGTGACCAACGTGGTATTTAGTCCGGAGATTCTTTGATGGGAAAGCTGATAGTGACTGTGGCCTGCCTATCATTAGTCTATCCTCCTGAACAACAGATCACAGCTTCTCCTCTCTCTCCTATTTCTCCTTCTCACCCTCCGTCAACCTACCCCTCCACACACACACACACACACACGCGCGCGCGCGCGCGCGTGTTTGTTCATCCACTTTTTTTTTCTTTTGAGAGAAAACAATACAAAGGCTACTCACAGCGAGCGAGCGAGCGAGCAAAAGAGAGAGAGAGGGGGGGGGGGGAGAAGATTGTGGTGGTGACTGCGGTGGTCAGCGCTCGCTCATGTAGTTTGTATTTGCTAAATTTACTTTCGAATAAAACACGCGGGATGCTTCAATAATTTTCATCGGATGATATATGTTCGCTTTACTACCAACCGCTTTGGCGATATGTTCACTGAGAACTGAAAACAGTCTATTACCAACCGCATTGGTGATATGTTCACTGAGAACTGAAAACAGTCTTTTTGTTTGTCAGTTGTCGGGAGCCGGAATAGCTCAGTTGGTAGAGCGCTGGACTCGTGATCCTGGGGTTGCGGGTTCGAATCTCCGCTGAAGCGTTTCGGTACAGGGGGATTTTGCCCTCGGAGTTAACATTGGTTCTGACTCCATTTCCCATACAGTCCTTCGAATGAGACTATAAACCGAGGTTCCGTGTGTGAACGCACGCATAATGTCTTGCACACAAGTATGGATGACACATGACACATAGCATGCACCCCGCGTGAGAAATGAAAGAATGAAGTAAGGAAGGAAATTGAGTGAACGATATTGAACGATTCTGACTGGATGACACGGGAAACCACTGAATGAAACGCTAGCTGGCAGCTCTTCAGACGGCACTACCCAGGTAGGCATCCCGTTATGTAAACGAGTGTGGATTGTAAAGCGCTTAGAGCTTGGTCTCTAGCCGCTAGAGAATAGGCGCTATATAAGTATTCATTATTATTAGTTTGTCGTTGGACCAAAGCCTGAACTTGAACCATTTCCATTTCATAGCTCCGACATCGAGGCACCACAATGGACTCCAGCATCACAAAACCAAAGAAAACAGTCATCAGATGGCAGCACGTTTCTCTCAGCGTCAGAAGACATGTTGTGCTAGACATGCTGTGCTAGATGGGTGTGGCTTTCGATCGTCACTGATAATTGTTTAGTCAGAAGGGTGACAGTGCAAATCCCGTACAATGATCAGGCAGTGTGTGAGTGACTGTCCACCACAGTGTGTGAGTGACTGTCCACCACAGTGTGTGAGTGACTGTCCACCACAGTGTGTGAGTGACTGTTCACCTCAGTGTGTGAGTGACTGTTCACTCAGTGTGTGAGTGACTGTCCACCACAGTGTGTGAGTGATTGTTCACCACAGTGACAAAACAAAGCTGAAGGAGTGTGTGATGAAATTAAAGACGAGTGAAAGGAGAGGGACGAAGAGAAAAACTGCGTAGAAGAGAGAGACATGGACAGACATTTTAAAAAAGACCGGGCTGCGGGAAGAGTTTCGGTGCATCTGAATTCTAACCTTTCACAGAGGAAAGGCTTCAATACTGTGGCCAAGAATCACACGGCTGCACAGTTAAAGGGTTAATGGACGAAGACTGGATGAGCTCGTACAACGAAAAACAAAGTAAATGTGAAAGCTGTGGTAGAAATATCAAAAGACGGGAAGAAGGGGGGAAGGAGAAGGTGGAAGAACATGGAAGAAGACACAGAAGAACCGTCAGATGATGAACAAAAATACAAATGCAAACAAAAACACACAAGAAATCCCAAAACCTGTAAACTTTGTAGAGAACATGCGTGGGTGCGTGGGCGTGTGTGTGTGTGTGTGTGTGTGTGTGAATCATCGCTGTGACTAGAGGGATGGGTGTTTGGTAACAAAGGATATAAAACCCCACAATGTGAAGACTCATTTGCTCCATGAAAACACTGACTGACTGAGAATATCTTAGCATCTGGGGCTCCACCAATGGCTCCACCCACCTACCCTCCTCTCTCTCTCTCTCTCTCTCTCTCTCTGTGTGTCTCTCTCTCAGACACAGTACAGTGGATAGCGTTTTTATGATGAAAGGAAGGTAAGCGTAAAAGATGGGAGGCCCAAAAAACGATTTTTACATTTTGTTTGGTTAGTTTTGCCTCAGAATAAAAATCTAATCTTTTACCGTTTCTATCTTACCGCGTTTCCTTATACATGAGCAGAATTAGATATAGAACAAGACAGCGAAAAAAAAACAACTTTTTGAATGTAAACATTATTGAATTGAAATTCCAGCCCAAATCTTGGTTTTAGAACTAACCACGTGGGAAATCAAATCTCTGACGTGATGACAGACCAATCAAATGACAGTGGAAGAAAAAGTTACTTCAGAAAGTGTCTAACTTCAGGAGAGACGCTACACTGAGAGAGGTTTTCCGTGTTATCACTGGTGATTGGCCAGTCAGATCGCTGGAAGTTTCCTGAATGGGAAGACCAATAGAAATCAGATTTGGGAAAGTTTTCCCTTCTGATAAAAAATGGCGAGACATCGGACTCTTTCTTCGAGACTTCCTTTCTAAATCTTTTCTTTCTAATCGCTTCCACCTCTGTCAACATATCCCGGAAGAAACGGGATTTCTGGATCGTAAAGCTACGCCTGATTAGAGGACATTTAATTCTGATCATTCGAAACAGAGATGGACCGTTACAGTGAGCGTGATTGGGGGAGACCCGTTTCCCTTTTTGCAACGCGGAGACGGGTGCCCTGAACGATCACAGCTCAGAATTATGGCGTAGTGAAATTAAGGATTCAGTGGCTGCTGCTGATTGGAAAGGTTTCGTGCAATAATGCACACCCAAACTACGGCAAAATTAACACTGAACGAGTGAAAAAAGGTAATAGAATCAAAGATGAAAAAGAACGCATGTAAAATTCTATTAGAAACGAAGACAAAAATTATCAGCAAAAATATGACCATAGAAAAGAAAAAGAAAAAAAAAGGAAAAGAAAAAAAAAAAAAAAGACGAGTCGTGGTTATTTGATTACCCTAAGAAAGACCAATGTGTAATAATTAAGTTCAGTGAAACGTTTCTTGTTCTGCTTTTATTGATTTAACTCACATTTATATGAGGAATAATTTCAACTCCAGTCCAACGCAGGCTTTTAATTGTTTGATATACAGAGTGAATCAACTTCACGCACAGCTTCGATCAAAGTTGATGTATGTAGGTTTGACATAGCCTGACTATTTCTCACCCCGTGGACAAGCAGAAGACGAGGATTTTCTGTACGTTGCTCCAGGTTTTCAGTACGTTGCTCCAGGTTTTCAGTACGTTGCTCCAGGTTTTCAGTACGTTGCTCCAGGTTTTTTCAATGAAGACAAAACTTGGTCAAAGCAAAACAGAGATACAGCAACGTCACAAAATTAGAGTCTAGACAGCAGAGCGTCAATTAATCTCAGAATAATATCACAGCAACGACAAGTTTGTTTGCTTGTTTGTCTGTTTGCTGTTGTTCTTATATTCGTTTTCCTAAAACAGTGACACAGGGTACCAGCGTCAATGAACGGAAGGAAGCTACATCACGAGCAGTTCGAAGCTGAATATCGGGAAGTAGCTTTCAAACCTCGTGCTATCGGGCCTGTGTACTATGAACTCAGCCATGAGAGTTTTTTTTTTTTTTTTTTTTTTTTTTTTTTTTTAGCCATGAGAGTTATGACCCCCTGAGGTTGGCTGGGCTATAAACAACATGGACTGAAAGTGAAGTATTGGCACTCGTGTCCAACACTGGTGCTTAGGGAACACGTAGAATGTTCTGTCTGCACCTGCGACTCAGCAGTAACTTTGGAAGCTGACTGTTGATAACTGAAGAGCAGGCACGGTGTGTATATGACAAGGTTTAGCCTTTTTTTCGACACGCATGTACTGAAATTTATTCTCTTTTCCCGGCTTACACCACAGAAGAGTTGCGTATTTTCAATTGTTCTCATCAGCCACAGTTACGAAGGCAATAAACCATAAATGGACATTGGCAATACAACGTATCCTCTCACCAGCAGTTTTACAGTGCTGAAGTGTGAACGCCGTTGATGACTGAAGATCTGTTCGTTCTGCAAGTACACACTGGTTTCTACCAACTTTAACTGACTGTGGTGGACAAGCAATTGTCGATTCAAGTGTGCAAAGAAAAATGGGGGGTTGCACGAGAAAGAGACTCCTTCGAGGTAAGCAACCCTGAAGGGCTGCTTCCCCTCCCGTTTTCAAACGTTGTTTTGAAAGAAGACTGCTAGTGCTGAAAAGACGGAATGCTATAGTAAATGGGGCAGGATGATGGGTTTCCACTGCTGAAATAAGGCAGACTGCAGAACGTTTCCCGTGGTTATACATCAAACTGTTTCTTCAAGACTTAGTACGTTTATCACTTTTGTGCTGTCCCCTTGTATTTTTGTTTGTGTGTTTGTTTCTTTTCTGGTTTGTGTGTGTGTGTGAGTGTATGTGTGTGTGTGTGTGTGTGTGTGTGTGTGTGTGGGTGTGTGTGTGTGTGTGTGTGTGTGTGCGCGTGCGTGCGTGTGTGCGTGCGTGCGTGTGTGCGTGCGTGTGTGTGTGTGTGTGTTGTGTGTGTGTGTGAGTGTGTGTGTGTGTGTGTGTGTGTGTGTGTGTGTGTGTGTGTGTGTGTGTGTGTGTGATCATAATCCTAAACGA
>JADBJO010006252.1:20000-27500 GCA_016801955.1 Conus betulinus
AGGTAGACAGACAACAACAGTAGACAGGGAAAGAGGTAGACAGATAACAACGGTAGACGGTAGACAGGTAAAGAGGTAGACAGACAACAAGGAAACGAAGATGAAATGAAGGCAGGTAAAGAGGTAGACAGATAACAACGGTAGACGGTAGACAGGAAAAAGAGATAGACAGACAACAAGGAAACGAAGAGACAGGGTAGACAGGGAAAGAGACAGACAGACAAGAAGAAAACGAAGAGAGACGGGTAGACAGGGAAATAGACAGTTCTGACAACAGTTCTGAGCGGACCGGGAGGAGCTTTGAGGCAGCTGAGATCACCGTCAAAGGTGGAGGCAGCTGTGCTGTGGACGTCACTTGGTCTTTCCCCGTGGCCATGGTGGGGACTGTGGATCCAGTGTTCAGTGGAATCCCGAGTGAGATGAAGTACAGCGTATGGGCGGGGGGGGGGGGGGGGGGGGGGGGGGAGACAGATTTCTGTGGCGGAAAGTGGGTGGGACATGAGAAGTTTCTGTGTACATTGTTACGTCAGCGCTCTCCTTCGTAACTTAAGCACATCACACTTTTCTCACAAGAACAATTCAGTGAATCAAATGTAACGAGATGTCCGCGTTGTGACTACGGGGAATTGATGTTTGGTCTTCTGCACAAAGATGAACCGTTAGAATAAAGCTTGCTCGGGAGAAATTCATTAGGACAAAGGGGAGGTAAACCGGAAACACCGTGCCTCAGAATTAGGGGGTTTGTGCAGTTAAAGGGCTGGCTAATGCAAGCAGGCCAACGTGTGCACAATACGTGTTCAGTGAGTGGAAGAAAGGAAGAAGGAACAAAACTGAAGAACAAAGTGAAAGCCTGTATGATGATTTGAAATGTATAAGAACAGTATAACCAGAATTCGCCCATAGCAGCTTAAAAGAAAATAATAAAATTATTGAGATAGCAATTATTTTAATTTAGAGAAACGAAAAAAATGGAAATACTGCTACAATGCCAACAGAATTTGGTTATCATAATTCCACTCTTTGAGACCATGAAAAACAATGATACATTCCATCATAAACACAATAAAAGGTGTGTGTGTGTGTGTGTGTGTGTGTGTGTGTGTGTGTGTGTGTGTGTGTGTGTGTGTGTGTGTGCGTGTGTGTGTGTGTGCGCGCGCGCGTGCGTGCGTGTGTGTTTGTGTGTGTGTGTGTGTGTGTGTGTGTGTGTTTTTGTTTTTTTTTTTTTGTGTGTGTGTGTGGTGTGGGGGGGGGGGGGGGGGGAAGGGTCCGCGTGTCAGCAGGACTCCACTGGAAGTCCAGTAACTGCATTGTCACAGGAAAATAGAAAACTATTGTCGCAGCTGAAATAAACAGCGCCCTGTCGCTTCGTGTCAAATCACGTGACCCCCCCCCCCCCCCCTCCCCCCCCCCACCCCATTTGATGTTTGAAGAGGGAGAGAGAGAGATGGTGGGCAAAGGGATACAAGTTTTGTATATAATGGGCAGAATTCTTTTTTCTTATTATATTTCTAATGTTTTTCTCTGTGTGTGTGTGTGTGTGTGTGTGTGTGTGTGTGTGTGTGTGTGTGTGTGTGTGTGTGTGTGTGTGTGTGTGTGTGTGTGTGTGTGTGTGTGTGTGTGTGTGTGTGTGTGTGTGTGTGTGTGCGTGCGTGCGTGCGATCCTTTTAAGCAAGAAAAGTCTGAAGTAAGCACTGGCATTCTTTTTTCACTGGCAGCTCTCAATCAAATATCACTACTGCATTAAAAAAAAAAACCATTGATAGCTTTATACGTGTCAAGGAAATCAAACTACATAAATAAAAATAAATGATTGGGACAGAAAACGGTGCATGCACACATAAAAAGCCTTTCAGCAAACACTGTGAACAGAGAGAGAGAGAGAGAGAGGGAGAGGAGAGACAGAGACACAGAGAGAGAGAGAGGAGACAGAGACAGAGAGAGAGAGAGAGAGAGAGAGACAGAGACAGAGAGACAGAGACAGAGACAGAGACAGAGAGGCCTCGAGTAATTGCACGTTCGCGTTCTTTTTTAAGTGTGGAACCTGATCGATTAAGCTTTCCCTATTCTTTCACGTCGTTTGTTGGCAGTAAAGGAGGCTTCGGCCCCCCTCAGCCGTTCCAACTAACAAAGCTCATTTGTGCAAAATGCAAAAGTCATAAACACACGATTAGGAATCGACGTTATCGACAACAAAGAAATAACTGATAATAAATTTGACAATCCGAATACAATTAAGATAAAAACAGCCCCTCTCCTAACTTACAGCGACAGAAGGGATTACTTTGTTAACGTCCTTCACAATGATTGTGAAACTCCCTCCTGGCCCCTATCACAGTACCATCTCCATTTTCCCCAACATACTAAATGAAGATGAATGTCTCTTTTGATCTTGTTTTACTACAGAGATAGATACCGACAAATAACGATTTTCATTGACGTAAATTGTATCCTTGACACTTATACATTGATTTCTCAGTATAATGTGTTACTTCTGTTGTTGAGGTTTATACATTGATCTTGCTTTTTGCCATGATCAGTCGTTTTTAACTGGACAATGGCATATAAGATTTCGAAGTTTGATTGCAATTAAGAACGTCTGTCTATCCGTCCGTCCGTCCGTCTGTCTGTTTGTGTGTCGGTTGTGTGTGTGTGTGTGTGTGTGTGTGTGTGTGTGTGTGTGTGTGTGTGTGTGTGTGTGTGTGTGTGTGTGTGTGTGTGTGTGTGTGTGCGCGTGCGTGTGTGTGTGTGTGCGTGCGTGCGTGCGTGCGTACGTGCGTGCGTGCGTGCGTGCGTACGTGTGTGTGTGTGTGTGTGTGTGTGTGTGTGTGTGTGTGTGTGTGTGTGTGTGTGTCTGTGTCTGTGTCTGTGTGTGTGTGTGTGTGTTTTACGATTTTCTTAAATGGTAGTAATTTGGAAAACATTTAAATCATGTGGACAGCGTGGGGAGAAAAGGCATTACTGAATATTTTCCATGACCCTTTTGTTAATTACGATTTATTTCACGTTAAGCTGTCTTTAAACAAGTTAACGTCTTTTGAATTACCTATCCACACAGATGAGTCAATTGTCACACTACATATACATACATTTTTTTCTTTCTACATTTCCCCCTTCCTGTTTTTTTTTCCTTTGAATCTTTGGCAAGTCATTAATGTAATGATGGAGAAATTTGTTAGTATGCACTGGTTTTACCCCACCACAATATTGTTCAATATATCATTGTTTGGTCAATCAGTGGCAGATTGCATCTCTTAGAAGATACAAGTAAAGGTATTTCTTCACAGTTCTCGGCTGTTGTCAGCACTTAGGTGACTGACAATGCTTGGGTTATTTAACAATTGAGCTGACTACTCTGACTGTTGACCCTTTTGACCTCCCTTGAATCATTAAATGGATGCTCAAGCATAGGCATAAAGATTTACCCTTATGTTTCATACTGTTTACGTAATGGTTTTAATTATTCAGCAATCTATTTCGTTACCGCAATTTCTTTTCGTTTTACTTTTCTACGTTTCACTGGCTGCTTTGGGTGCTGTTGGATTACGTTTTTGAACCCTTGGTGGTGAGAATACCACAAAATTGTAGACTGCGGTGTATCTTCATTAGATGCCAAGGGAGCACAAACACAACCAGTTATGATTTCCTTACAAATCCGATGTAACTAACAAAAGGTCTTGGAGCAGACAAAAGGAATGATTATGACTTCAGGAACGGTTACAATGGTTCTTACAAGCTCGCGTTATGAAGATTGATCACGATGGGGATCATGATGATCTGTTAGCGAACTGTGTTATGCTTGTAGTGTGTTTTACGGATCAATGTTTTGTCCTTTTCTCTTGGTTTTTCCTTTGAATCTCTGCCAAGTTTTAAATGGTAACTGTTACCATGCACCCGTGTAACAGCACATTCTTACTTACCCCCCCCCCCCCCCCCCCCCCCCCCCCCCTCTCCTCTGGAACTTACTCCGAGGTAAGTCTGGGCTAGCCTGCTTTTATCCGCGGGGGTCATTCTAGGACTAGCCAGAACTTTCCTCCAGGGGTTTAGAGTCTCACGAGTACCTGTGTGTACCTAAGCTTGTACAATGCAGATGACTAGTGGTCAGTGCCCTTGACCAATGGTCATTATGACGTAAATCGGAGATTTTAACTATGCAACAGCTGATTAGTGTTTCCCGAGTGCTTGTGTACCTTGTACAATGTAGATTACTTGTGGTCAGTACTACTGGTCATTATGACGTAAATCGGAGATTTTAACTATTTCACAGCTAATTATAGTCTCCTGTGTACCTTATACAATGCAGATGACTGGTGGTCAGTGCCACTGACCATTGTTCACTTTAATGTATATCAGAGATTTTAACTATTTTTACAGCTATGACGTAAATCAGATATTTCGACTATGTTACAGTTAATCAATGTCTCATCGGTGGTTGTATACCTTGTGCAATGCAGACAACCAGTGGTCAGTGTCACTGACCATTGTCCGCTTTAATGTATATCAGAGATTTTAACTATTTTACAGCTAATTAGTGTCTCCTGAGTGCCTGTGAACCTTGTACGATGTAGATGACGGGGGGTGGGGGGGTGGGGGGGGAGTCAGTTCCAGCTAGTCCTGGAATGACCCCGGGGGGTAAAAGCAGGCTAGCCCAGACTTACCCCGGGGTAGGGGGGTGGGGGGGGGGGGGTCAGTCAGTTCCAGCTAGTCCTGGAATGACCCGGGGGGTAAAAGCAGGCTAGCCCAGACTTACCCCGGGGTAAGTTCCAGAGGGGGGGGGGGGGGGGGGGGCGAGTGAGAATGGGCTGTCACACCGGTTCCCCCAATACTTAATTGTTGTATAAATAGACAGAGGCGGGCGCGTAAATATAGAAGCGCGCGCATGTGCAAACCTTCACGCCATAATATTAGCGAAATCGAGTGAAAGTGGGCGTTGGAGGCCTAGTTAGCGGTTTGGGTTATGCTCGTATTTCTCTGTTTCCTCATTCATTCCTGTTCATGTTCATGGAAAAAAAAGTTGAGTGGACATTGCCGACTCTCCGCACAAGAAGAGCGCAGAATAAACGAAATGTTTCTTCCTTACACAATCATTTCGTTGCCGTGTACCTCCTATAGATATGTATAGCCCAATCGATTCCAAATAGCATGTACAAAAATATCTGTTCATTCTAAACATGCCGAACACGCCTTAAAAGTAGATCAATTTGTCCACACAATCTTATATACAGAAAACCATTGATGTTCAAAAACTAAAAAAAAAAAATTACTACTTTGTAGAACTGAATAAAGCCTTCAGACAGTCTTGTTTTTAGAATGCGTATGTTAACGTCATCATCATCACATGAAATGCATCAGGGCCCCCTCCCCTTTAATAAGATAAGAGTGTATGAAGAAGGAGTGGCTTCTATGTATAATCAGCACAAAACGGTTCCTTCTGTTTCTGCTGCCACCAGTGGCAGATGGAGGAAATGTTCTACAATTAGAAGGAATCAGTTTTTGAGTTCCAGTCTTCTTGCCAAACTATATTCTCTGTGCTTTAGATCTGTGTAGACAATAAATAAACCGTACGATTTTTTTTCTTTTTTTTTTTGGTGGCACGTTGGGCCAAATGACTGGTCATGTCGTTGCCTTGAATGCCGAGAAGAACAAAAGCCCAGAAAAAAAAAAATTAAAAAAAACAATGGTATGGCCATTAGATTTCAGAGAGCTGCAACCTTAAAGAAATGAAAAGACATGAAACAAATGAACAGATAAATCAATAAATAAGCCAGCAGTTCAAGTGGTTCAAATTGCAACCATTCGTTGCTTCTAACACATAAAGCGAAGTAGATAGGATGAGAACATCCTTATGTCCAAACTCTTAGATCTTCTTGAGAGCCAATACAAAAGCTGTGAATTCAGCAGTGTGGCTGTACTCAGAGAAATTCACCGATTATGGCGTGCTGGTGCAGAAACCAAGCGAACAGCCAAAGATAAACACACCTTCAGTTCCTGTCCCCCATGCCGTCCTGCTGTGCGGGTACTCTCTCTCTCTCTCTCTCTCTCTCTCTCTCTCTCTCTCTCTCTCTCTCTCTCTCTCTCTCTCTCTCACACACACACACACACACACACACACACACACACACACACACACACACACACACACACACATACACACACACATACGCGCGCGCACGCACGCACGCACGCACGCACGCACGCACTCACGCACGCACGCACACACACACACACACACACACACACACACACACACACACACACACACACACACACACACACACACACACACACACACACACACACACACACACACACACACACACACACACACACACACACACCAGGCATAAGAATTTTGACGTTACGTTCACCAGTCAACGCCATCCCAACTCCACACGCACACCTATTCCTCTACCTCTCCTATTCCTCTCTCTCTCTCTCTCTCTCTCTCTCTCTCTCTCTCTCTCTCTCTCTCTCTCTCTCTCTCTCAGCCAGTTTGTGCCTTCCATCCTGCCCCATCTCACCCCCTCCCACTCTCTCTCTTTCTCTCTCTGTCGCTCTCTCCCTCTTCCTCTTTCCCTCTCTCCCTGTCTACCCCCCCTCCCCCTCTCTCTCTCTCTCTCTCTCTCTCTCTCTCTCTCTCTCTCTCTCTCTCTCTCTCTCAAAACTATTCTATGGCTTCCAATATACATGTGCATTCCTTCCACTCTATCTCTACCAAGATCTGACAGGTCACGTGGCCTCCTGGTTCGCGTGCATCGCTACCTCGCAACCCCCCCCCCCCCCCCTTCTTCCCCCCCCCCCCCCCCCCCCCCCCCGTTACCTCCCTCCGAGACTGGAAACGTGGCTTTGTGCCTGAGTGGAGCTTCCTGTGAGGCTGATTTGCACAGCAGAGCTGACGGCGACCCGGACCCCACTGCCAATCCACAAAGCTTTCCCAAACACAGAGGCAAGGGACTGCTAAGCGACAAAGTCTTTTCTGTTATTATTGTTCCCCCTTTCTTTCTTAACATGACCTTCCGTTTGGGAATGAGTGAGTGATACTGCGCCCTTGTTTCTTCATGTTTGTTTGTGCTCCTGGTTCTAATGTCGAAAACAGGTTCCAAACCGGTGTAACAGCCCATTCTTACCTCCCCCCCCCCCCCCCCTCTCCCTCTGGAACTTACCCCGGGGTAAGTCTGGGCTAGCCTGCTTTTACCCCCGGGGTCATTCCAGGACTAGCTGGAACTCCCCCCCCCCCCCCCCCCTAGTTGGAACTGACCCCCCCCCCCCACCCCCCACCCCCACCCCAGTCATCTACTACATGTACAAGGTTCACAGGCACTCAGGGGACACTAATTAGCTGTAAAAAATAGTTAAAATCTCTGATACACCTTAAAGTGACAATTGGTCAATGACACTGACCACTGGGTGTCTGCTCTGCACAAGGTATACAAACACTCATGAGACACTGATTAACTGTAATATAGTCGAAATATCTGATTTACGTCAAGCTGACCAGTGGTC
>JADBJO010006252.1:35000-50000 GCA_016801955.1 Conus betulinus
TTATTTCGATTCCGTGTGCAATGTAATGTTTCACCAACACAGTGAGCTGCTGCTTTAATTAGAAACTTAATGGGAGAGCCTTCCATGAATGTATTCATTTATTGATTTATTCGTTTTAAGAAAAGGGTTGTCAGAAACTTCCAAACGGTTTTCTTGTCCCCCACCCCACCCCCAAGCCTTTCCCTGCGAATTCTTCCGTCCCCCATATTTCACGTTTGACGAAAAAAAAACCTGTTTTTGCATGGCTTTTAAGATTGGTTATTTCCGTCGTTTGTTTGTATTTGCCTTGCCTGAAGAAGAGTAATACGCGTAGACTCCTTTCTTTGCTGTTTATGATGTTCATTTGGCGGCTCAGACGTTTGTTAATTTGGCTGTAGTCATTACACTTTCAAACTTACGTTTACACAAATTAAATGTCATCGTTTGTTGTGTTGTCTCTTGTAGATAGGTAACTCCTTTCCATTCAGTTTGAATCCTGAAACATAAGTTGTGTGTGTGTGTGTGTGTGTGTGTGTGTGTGTGTGTGTGTGTGTGTGTGTGTGTGTGTGTGTGTGTGTGTGCGTGCGTGTTTTTAGATTCGTGACTTATTTTTGTAACATTTCTTTACATACCTTTCTTCCATTTTCTTTTTGTATCCTTCTCTGACCTCCTTGGGATTCCGTCAGAATCTGATGTTTCCCCAGTGTTTTGAGAATATCACAAAGTTATAAGTAATGTGTTTTTGTTTTTGTGTGTGTGTTCGACACTTTGGAGTGATTGCCGCAACCAGTTTTGACATTCAAAGAATACTTGGGAGACGAACGAAAGTCGACTCAAATGGGGCATAAACAACTTGTTCTGTTACAACTCGATGGGTCTCTTTTGATTTCAGCGAAGATTCTAATTCACATATGTTCACGTCGTCAACTTCACCCCATCTGTCTTCTTCTTCTCCCCCGTCCTTCCAATCCGATCAATGACAGAGGACCTGTTCACCAGAACCTTGTCCCCATTTTCCATATTGCATCCACTGTTTGTTTCTTCTGCTCCTGTTTGTAGAAATCCAACGGATCAAGACTTTGTTACTTTAGTGTTTGGTACTTTTATTTGGTGGCACAGATTTTCAACATTTGCTGTCATAATCTACTCAGCGCGGTTTAACCACTCCGCCGTATCTACACAACCAGCTACAATGCCACACCCCTCCTAACTCCTTTTCCCTCCACTCCCTCTCCGCTTACCTCATTTCTACACAAAACACACACACACACACACACACACACACACACACACACACACACACACACACACGCACACACTCACACACACACATGCACGTGCGCACGCACGCACACACACACACACACACACACACACACACACACACACGCACGCACGCACCGCACGCACGCACGCACGCACGCACGCACGCGCGCACACACACACACACACACACACACACACACACACACACACACACACACACACAGACGAAATCGAGATGAAAGATTACACCACTGAAAGAGCACACAGCATTGATAAGGACAGGGCAAAAAGGCCGCTGCGCTGCAACAACAAGTATCGAATGCCCAAATCATATTTCTATTCCTCATGAAGCAGCCGTAACCAAATTTCACCCACGAGCTGCGCCATCCAGAATTTCCCAGAGGACAAGAAGAAGATCAGCCATTGTTTTTTTTTTTAGAACTGAACGTCAGTGGGTCACATTCGGGTTTAACGTCTACACACTTCATAGGCGATAAGGCAGGTGATAATAAGCATGCAAGAAGAGAGAGAGAGAGAGAGAGAGAGAGAGAGAGAGAGAGAGAGATAAGGATACAGATACGGATAATTTAATCTAAAAGGCCATAGCCCCTCATGAAGGGCTATGGGAGAGAGAGAGAGGGAGAGAGGGGGGGGGGGAGAGAGAGAGAGAGAGAGGGAGGGAGAGAGAGAGAGAGAGAGAGAGAGAGAGAGAACTCTGTTTCCTAAGACATAGGAGAAACCAAATTACTGTTTCCCTTTACCTAAAGGCGTAAACAGATTAGTCCTTACTTTGCCCATTAGATTCCCTAAGTGGGAGACAAGTCGATGTGGTTCTTGAGTTCTGCAGTTTATGTATTAGCTACTGGTACTAGAAATTAGCGCCAGTCCAGTGCGGTGTCACATGGTAAATATAGGAGACGTCATTACACCCAAACCTCTATACTGGGGTCACAAGGGGAAATACAAGATATCACTAGAGCTAAAACACCATGCTGGAATCACACAGGGAAACAAGAGAATTCACAAGAGCTAAAACTTCATTATCAAGTGACGTGGAGCAATAGGAGGCTTCATAAGAGCAAAACCCCAAACTACAGTCACACTGGCAAAGAGGAGGATTCACAAAAGCTATAACTGTGAACTATCGTAGTCACACAGGAAATTGAAGATTTCAGGAGAGCTAAGAATTTGTACTGTAGTAACATGGGAACATAGTGGTTTTCGTAAGAACTGAAAATCTCTGGTGCAGAATATGGGGAAACACAAGATTAAAACAAAATGAAATGTACACTGCATTTTTTTTTTTTTTTTTTTTTTTTTTTTTTTTTTTTTTTTTTTTTTTTGCTAAGCATAGTTAGATAATAATGACGTTGTTAGATTGTTTTTCGTCTAATATCATCAATGGTGAATAGACGTTAAATAAACCGCTGAACTGATGTACACTGCAGTTAGATGGGGGAATAGGAGGTTTTGCAAGTTTTTAAACCTCTACATGGGTTGTCACATGCATGGGGATATAAGACGCCATCTGAGCTAACACTCTATACTGTTGTCACATGGGGAAATATAAGACTTCACATGAGCCAACATTCTATATTGCAGGGGGAAATAAGAGATTTTATTGGAATCATGACTCCAAACCTCAGTTTAGTTTTCAAAAATTAGGAGACTCTACAGAAGAGGAAACTCAATACCGCGGTCACGGGGGAGGGGGGGGGGGGGGGGGGGGGGGGGTGGGGTGGGGGTTTTTCAGGAACTCAAACGTCATACTGCGGTCACATGGGGGCTTGAAGACTTCACAAAAGCTAAAACCATGTACTACAGTTACGTTGGAGAGGAACAGGAAATGACCTCTATGCCGAGGTCACATGGTGGGTAGATTTAAGAAGAGCTAAAACATTACACAGCACTCGCCTGGCGGAATAGGACACCGTACAGAATCTACACTTCCATTTTGGGGTCATATGTGGGAAGGCACATTTCAGCAGAGCTAACACTCCATAGTGCAGTCACATGTGCAGAGGCAGACTTAAGAAGAGCTAAAACTGCATACTGCAGTCACATGTGAAAAGTCAGACTTCCAAAGAGCTAAAAACTGAATAAGCAGTCGCACGTGGAAAGGTAGACTTTCGAAGAGCTAAAACTGAATAAGCAGTCGCACGTGGAAAGGTAGACTTTCGAAGAGCTAAAACTGAATAAGCAGTCGCACGTGGAAAGGCAGACTTTCGAAGAGCTAAAACTGCATACTGCAGTCACACGTGGTAAGGTAGACTTTCGAAGAGCTAAAACTGAATAAGCAGTCGCACGTGGAAAGGCAGACTTTCGAAGAAGAGCTAAAACTGCATACTGCAGTCACACGTGGAAAGGTAGACTTTCGAAGAGCTAAAACTGAATAAGCAGTCGCACGTGGAAAGGTAGACTTTCGAAGAGCTAAAACTGAATAAGCAGTCGCACGTGGAAAGGTAGACTTTCGAAGAGCTAAAACTGAATACTGCAGTCACACGTGGAAAGGTAGACTTTCGAAGAGCTAAAACTGAATAAGCAGTCGCACGTGGAAAGGAAAGGTACTTTCGAAGAGCTAAAAACTGAATAAGCAGTCGCACGTGGAAAGGCAGACTTTCGAAGAGCTAAAACTGCATACTGCAGCCGCACGTGGAAAGACAGATTTTCGAAGAGCTAAAACTGCATACTGCAGTCACACAATGAAAAGCAGACTTCAGAAGGGCTGAAACTGCAGCCACCTCCGGAATTAGGACACTCAACAAAAATTAAAGCTCCCGACTGCATTGACACAGGAAAAGAAACGGACTTCGCAAGGGGTAAAGCTTCAAAGTGTATTTAAATGGGATAATCAGGAGGCCTCAACTAGCTAAAACTCCATACAAGAAGCAAAACAGGAAAGCAGGACACTTCAAATGAGTTTAAAACACTTCAGTGAAATCACATGGAGAAGTATGGGACTTTACACACGCTAAACATCGGGACTGTCATCACACTAGGAAACAGAAAACATGGTAAGAGCTAAAAGTCCACGGTACAATTACTTGGGGAAAGGAAGACACCACAGATGTTAAACCTCCATGCTGCAGTCTTGTGGAGAGGCAGGAGACTTCACATGAACTGACACATAATTCTATTGCCACATGGAGAAGTGGAAGACTTCACAAGAGCTAAACTCCATTCTGCAGTTCTATGAAGAAATAGGAAAGTCCACAAACGCTAGGAAACCCTTTCCTGCGGTCACATAGAGAACTGGGAAGCCTCAGAAGAGAGCAAATTCCACACTGAAGATATTTGGGGAAGAGTGGGTCTCAGAGGCGCTAAACGTGACTGCTGCAGCTTCGTGGGAAAAGAGAGAAAGGTATAAGCATCGTGAACTGTCAGGCCATTGCATGAATTCGGACATGAGACAAGACAAAGATCAGGTTATGGAGCACACACACACACACACACACACACACACACACACACACACACTCACGCACACACTCTGACGCACGCACGCACGCACGCCTACACACACACACACACACACACACACACACACACACACACACACACGAGCGCGTACGCGCACACACACACACACACACACACACACACACACACACACACACACACACACACACACACACACACACACACACACACACAAACATAAAACACACACTCTCTCTCTCTCTCTGACGCACGCACGGACGCACACCTACACACACACACACACACACACACACACACACACACACACACAACACACTCTCTCTCTCTCTCTGACGCACGCACGGACGCACGCACGCCTACACACACACACACACACACACACACACACACACACACACACACACACACACACACACACACACACACACACACACACACACACACACTCCCTACAGAAAAGCAATACGAAACATCACCATAACAGGGTCACCAGCGCGGCCTGTGGGAGGACTGAACAGGGGCTTACGAGACATGGCAGTCCTATCCAAGTACATAAACATAACATTTATACTCAACATTTTGTATCATGCAAGACTGATTTCAAGTCAGTGAGGAGCAGGTGGTAATGTTGCTGTAGAAGGGAGAGAGGGGATGAGGAGGGAGGGAGGGAGGGAGAGAGAGAGAGAGAGTCAAACATTCATTAATGTTATAGGGACAAAGACGAGAAAAGAAATAGAGTGGAACTCACCCACCCCCCACCCCCACCCCCCCCCCGGAAAAAAAAAAAGAAAAAAAAGGAAAGGAAAACAGAAAAGAAAAAGCAAACAAAGAAAGGAAAAAAGTTTCAAAAGAAGGCAATAAAAAATAAAGAAGAAAAAGGATAGAAGGAAATGAGGAAAAGTAACACCATTACCCATCCCATCTATCCCCTGAGAAAAAGTGCGTATGATCACAGGAGAGAGAGAGAGAGAGAGAGAGAGAGAGAGAGAGAGAGAGAGAGAGAGACAGAGAGAGAGAGAGGCAGACAGTTAGACAAACAGAGAGAGAGAGATAGAGAGACAAGCAGACAGACAGATAGACAGACAGACAAACAGAGAGAGAGAGAGAAACAGACAACCAGATAGACAGACATACAGACTTGAAAAAAGAGAGAGAGAGAGAGAGAGAGAGAGAGAGAGAGAGAGAGAGAGAGAGAGAGAGAGAGAGAGAGAGATTCCACCGCGTACGCTGCCCAAACAGAGATAGGATCAAACATGTTACCGTTCTCCTGCCAAAGAAGCCTAAACAGATTAGACCTCCGCGATGCCATCAGAGATTTCCCACAGGAAACCCACCACAGCAAGACAGGAAGCTGGGGGTTCTACAGTTTCTGCAGCTCTCTATTCACCACTAACTCGTCCTGAGTCTCCAGCGTCTGTGGCACCGTCCTCCTGCACGCTGATACAAACGGACGTCAGAAGAGCTGGCACAACACTGGGCTAACCAGCTACTGTGGTGCGGCGGATGGCTTTGCAGTCCAGAGAGCAGCGAGGCCGAGAGTTCAATATTCATCAGAGCATCATTTGATTGATTGGATTAATCGGTTGGCTAGCTCCTGCCCTTAAAACAAGTGTGCTATGGGTTCAGTGGTCTGGCCTGGTACCACACAGTTGAGTTCCATGTACTTCATGTGTTCGTTTCTGGCACCATTGCTCAAAGTTCCTAGCCAGTCCTGCAAGTTTCTAAATCATTAAGGGCGCGCGCGCGAGTGAGTGAGTGTGTGTGTGTGTGTGTGTGTGTGTGTGTGTGTGTGTGTGTGTGTGTGTGTGTGTGTGTGTGTGTGTGTGAGCGCGTGCGTGCGTGTGTGCGTGTGTGTGTGTGTGTGTGTGTGTGTGTGTGTGTGTGTGTGTGTGTGTGTGTGTGTGTGTGTGTGTGTGTGTGTGTGTGCGAGTATGTGTGTGCTGGCGTCCGTGCTCGTCCGTGCGTGCGTTCGTGCGTGTCCACTCATGTGTGTGTGTATGTGTGTGTGTGTGTGTGTGTGTGTGTGTGTGTGTGTGTGTGTGTGTGTGTGTGTGTGTGTGATAATGACGAAAGTATATAGCCCCCCAAAACCATGTTTATCGCTGGCATCTGTGCTGTGTATATCAGTGCGAAGACCAGTGACTTGTCAACAAGAAACCCTCCAAATGATTTCAGTATACAGATTACAAGCAAAGAATGTGGACAAACTTTGATTAAAATGTAAATGCTAAAACCTACAGCGCTGTTTCTTGCTGGTGCAGTCATCAGGGTATGGGGGGGGTCGGTGTTGTCGGTGTTTTTTTTATACGTGTTCGCTGTCTGCCATCACGTGCGGTCAGTGTTTTTCATGTGTTTTTTGATTTCTGCTCCCTGATAGGAACTTCCATTTGTGTCTGCAATTGTTAACCATTTCTGTCCTAGTGTTTAGGGTTGCTAATTTTGGTTTGCATAGGATCATATTTTTTTGTTAGGCATAAATTACATCTTTTTGAAATGTTATTGTATGATGCAGCTCTTTTAAGATTTTCCAGGATATGTTGTAGTCTATTTTTTTATCTTTGAGTTGCCAAATATATTTACTCAATTCTGTTTGATTTTTGTATCTTTCTTTGTTAAATGACTGTTTATGATTTGCATATCTAGTTTTAAACTGGTTTTCAGTGATACCTATATATGTTTCTTCAGTGTTCTCTGATTTTACAGTGGCTTGGTATACATATTGCTGTGGAGGCATTTATTGTTTAGAGGGCTGTTGTTTCTTGGTACAGTTGCAAGATTTCCTTTCTTCACCCTCGTTTGTCTCTGCACTGCTTTTCGTTTTGTTGGTTGAATCAATGATGTTTTTGAGATTCGGCATACATGATGAAATGATAATTTGATGTTGTGCCTGTTAAATATCTTAAACAGCTTGTGTGCTCTTTGGGAAAGAAGATGTCAGAATTTTAAAGAATTCTTTCCCAACGTTTGTTTTAACTCTTCCATCGTATGGGGGGTTGTACCATATGATTTTCCTTTTCCTGTTCTTCTTCTTGTGTCTGCTCATATCATTTCCTGGGTCATAGTGTAATTTGTAGTTGTAGCCACTTTGGTGTAACGCTTCTTGGTATTCAGCTGCAGTGTTTAAATACTGTTTCATTACATGACAGATTAGATAATCTCTTGTTTATGCCTCTAGGTATCGTTTTGAGTATGGAAGGTGGGTGATTACTTTTGATATTACATAGACAGGTGTGTCATTTGGTTTTTTGTATGGTTTAAATGTATGTTGGTTGAGGTCTAACGTGATGTCTAAATAATTCACTATCTTTTTGTTAGCTTCTGTGGTGATTTTTAAATTTTGGTCGTGGAAGATTTTGCACAATTCTTTTTTCTTATTTTCAATGTTTCTAGGGCTATCACTCAGTGCAGCGAGGCCATCATCTCTGTACAGTCCAATTTGTTTTCCAAGTTTATTTTGATGTTAGATAGCATGAATAGTCCGACAAGTTCGCAGGTTTCGGCACCATCATACGATCCCATAGTGACATCAAAAGTTGAACTTTTCCTGGTGTTCTTGGTCCAAGTCTCGTTTTTGCTGTGGAGTAAAGTTTTCTTTGTATGGAAAATGTTTTCCATTTCTAACCCTGATATTTCAGTGTATTTGTTGGCAAATTTTATAGCTTTGGCGAGCAGCTCTTCATCTATAGATGGATAAAAATCTACTACATCAAATGTTATAAAGACTGTGTTTTCTTGCTTGTTGAGGTTTTTTAAACCATTGTATAACTTCATATGTATTTTTCCAGAGGTTGAATTCGGTGTTCTCTCTTATGTTTTTTATGGTTTTCTCTAAAATGTTTTTACTGATTTTTCCTAATTCGGATTTGGATGGGTTTATCAATCTACAAGTTGGGTTGTTCAAAAAATTAGGTTTATGGTCTTTGAGTGTTATAAAAGCTTCTCTTTCTGCTGTTGTCTCTACTCCATCACTTAGGTCCATTTGCTGTACAAGCTCCTTTTTTTTTTCCTAATGTGGTCATATGTAACTTTGTCAGTTTTTTTGTATTTTTTTTTGGATGTTTTTATCAAGGAGAGTTGTGAGTACTCTTTAGATTCCATTTTGTAAAAATTACTGGTTTTGTCTGCTTTCACAAATATTTTTCTGTCGTTTTGGATTAGTTTGATTTCGTTTTTTAAACGATGTTTGAAATTCGTTGATTGATTTTTTTAATTCTATGTTAGCTATCATTCTTTTCATTTTGTCTTCAAATGTTCTCATTTCCTACATGAAAAAAAAATGATAGAACAGACAGAAAAGTTTATCAAAAACATGAGATGGAAAGCATTCTTCATCCTAAACCCCAATGCCAAGAAAGAAGATAAAAAACACTTATGACTTCAAAACATGGCGAGCACCACCAGCCATCGAGGAAATGAGAACATTTGAAGACAAAATGAAAAGAATGATAGCTAACATAGAATTAAAAAAAATCAAAAAAACGAATTTCAAACATCGTTAAAAAACGAAATCAAACTAATCCAAAACGACAGAAAAATATTTGTGAAAGCAGACAAAACAGTAATTTTTACAAAATGGAATCTAAAGAGTACTCACAACTCCTTGATAAAAACATCCAAAAAAATTACAAAAAAAACTGACAAAGTTACATATGACCACATTAGGAAAAAAGAAAAGGAGCTTGTACAGCAAATGGACCTAAGTGATAGAGTAGAGACAACAGCAGAAAGAGAAGCTTTTATAACACTCAAAGACCATAAACCTAATTTTTTGAACAACCCAACTTGTAGATTGATAAACCCATCCAAATCCGAATTAGGAAAAATCAGTAAAAATTTTAGAGAAACCAAAACCAAAAAAAACATAAGAGAGAGAACACCGAATTCAACCTCTGGAAAAATACATATGAAGTTATACAATGGTTTTTAAAAACCTCAACAAGCAAGAAAACACAGTCTTTATAACATTTGATGTAGTAGATTTTTATCCATCTATAGATGAAGAGCTGCTCGCCAAAGCTATAAAATTTGCCAACAAATACACTGAAATATCAGGGTTAGAATGGAAAACATTTTCCATACAAAGAAAACTTTACTCCACAGCAAAAACGAGACTTGGACCAAGAACACCAGGAAAAGTTCAACTTTTGATGTCACTATGGGATCGTATGATGGTGCCGAAACCTGCGAACTTGTCGGACTATTCATGCTATCTAACATTCAAAATAAACTTGGAAAACAAATTGGACTGTACAGAGATGATGGCCTCGCTGCACTGAGTGATAGCCCTAGAAACATTGAAAATAAGAAAAAAAGAATTGTGCAAAATCTTCCACGACCAAAATTTAAAAAATCACCACAGAAGCTAACAAAAAGATAGTGAATTATTTAGACATCACGTTAGACCTCAACCAACATACATTTTAAACCATACAAAAACCAAATGACACACCTGTCTATGTAAATATCAAAAGTAATCACCCCACCTTCCATACTCAAAACGATACCTAGAGGCATAAACAAGAGATTATCTAATCTGTCATGTAATGAAACAGTATTTAACAACACTGCAGCTGAATACCAAGAAGCGTTACACCAAAGTGGCTACAACTACAAATTACACTATGACCCAGGAAATGATATGAGCAGACACAAGAAGAACAGGAAAAGGAAAAATCATATGGTACAACCCCCCATACGATGGAAGAGTTAAAACAAACGTTGGAAAGAATTCTTTAAAATTCTGACATCTTCTCTCCCAAAAGAGCACAAGCTGTTTAAGATATTTAACAGGCACAACATCAAATTATCATACTCATGTATGCCGAATCTCAAAAACATCATTGATTCAACCAACAAAACGAAAAGCAGTGCAGAGACAAACGAGGGTGAAGAAAGGAAATCTTGCAACTGTACCAAGAAACAACAGTGCCCTCTAAACAATAAATGCCTCCACAGCAATATTGTATACCAAGCCACTGTAAAATCAGAGAACACTGAAGAAACATATATAGGTATCACTGAAAACCAGTTTAAAACTAGATATGCAAATCATAAACAGTCATTTAACAAAGAAAGATACAAAAATCAAACAGAATTGAGTAAATATATTTGGAAACTCAAAGATAAAAAAAAAAAAGACTACAACATATCCTGGAAAATCTAAAAAAAGAGCTGCATCATACAATAACATTTCAAAAAGATGTAATTTATGCCTAACAGAAAAATATATGATCCTATGCAAACCAAAATTAGCAACCCTAAACACTAGGATAGAAATGGTTAACAATTGCAGACACAAATGGAAGTTCCTATCAGGGAGCAGAAATCAAAAAACATGAAAAACACTGACCGCACGTGATGGCAGACAGCGAACACGTATAAAAAAAACACCGACAACACCGACCCCCCCAACCCTGACGACTGCACCAGCAAGATACAACTTCATTCTACCTACACAATGTTGTAGTAACATTTCAATTTTTGCCGTCTAATTTTCAATGATGAAGTTTATTTAGACATTAAATGGCAAGGACATAAGAATGCGCCCGACAATCGTTTACCTGGTCACTTAAAAAGTGTCAAATAAAAGGTTTCGTGTCTGAATGCATAATTAATAGTGGAACGATTCTGGCGAAAACTCAGTTTATCAATCTGTAAACGTTCTGTTGTTTTCAATAAACTCGGTAAATCTATTTTTGATCAACTAGTAAAAACATCTACCTAGATAACTTAGAAAGCACGATAAGTCTGCTACGATCGCTATCCATCCTCTCATTTCCTTCATGAATATCCAGCTTTAGTATGTATGCAAATATGCAAATCACGATAAGTTGTAAAAATTTGATCGTCGCTACGAAGCTGCTGATCATGGTTGTCAGGAGGACGTTAACCTCTGTTGTGATGGTGTGGAATGTCCTCAGGCAGGGGAGGCTCTATCAATAGACCGCAATCATCGGTTATCGAGTTCACAGATCTGCTCTAGTGACAGTGAGGACCGGGTAGCCGTCACTTTTTCTGCAAATGGGAAGATTCCGCCCCTTGCTTTTTTCTCCCAGCAATACCCTCCTTGTCTCTCCTCCTCTTCACCCTCCCAGCCCACCTCCGTGCTTTCCCTACCTGTCCCTCTCCCCCACACCGTACTTCAGTGACGTGGTTTCAGAAAAGAGCAAAACAACCAAGAGCTAGCAGGCCGATGTTTTAAATTGTAAAGCAAGAGTGAGAGAGGTGGGGGGTGGGGGTGGGGTGGGGGGCACTTTCTTCGCCTTTATCTAGTTAGAGTTCAGTTTCTGCCGGAATAGCTCAGCGGGTAGACGCCGGAGTCGTGATTCTGCTGATCTTGAGGTTGCGGGTTCGAATTTCCGCGGGACCGTTTCGGTGTGGGGTTTTCCCTCCAAGTTGTCATTGGTTCTAACTCCAATTCAAACAGAAATCCATCGAATGAGCTATAAACCGAAATCCCTTGTGTGAACGCATGCACAACATCCTGCACACACGTAAAATCCCATCACTAGCTTTTGGAAGAGAAACCAGGTTCGGCCATTTGTATGGTTGGCGCCTGTCACAGGCTGTGAATGAACAATATCACCCCCCCCCCACCACCACCATCACCACCACCACCACCACCCTCCATCCCACCTCTTACTGTCCTTCCTCACTTTCCCTACACCTCCTGTCACCCCCTTTTCTGCACACGCGCCCCGTCCGTCAGTCGTGTTCCTGCTTCCTCACGTTCCCCACTTCCGACCCTGAGGGCAGCAGGGGACTGAATGGAGAGGTAATGGACCCATGTCCTGCAGGTGGCCCCTCCTGTCACAAACTCTGGCTGCGAAGGGTGCTCTGCTCTGGGCATCGGCACATGGCTTGGGCAGCAAGGGGCAGGAGAGGAAGGAGGGGGTGTCACTCCTGAAAACTCTGCGAATGGAAGGCCGCTGCTTCATTTGTCGAGGTGGCTGAAAGGCTGCGATTAGGTATGTAAAGGGGGTGGGGGCGATGGAGAGTGGAGGATGAACCCATAGAACTACTGGCACTTCCAGATGTTAAAATGAAGAGTTAATGTCAACTGTTAATTGCATGTCTTCTCTTACTCAACGTGTGTGTGTGTGTGTGTGTGTGTGTGTGTGTGTGTGTGTGTGTGTGCGTGTATGTATGTGTGTGTCTCAAAAAAAGCTCTCTCTCTCTCTCTCTCTTCTTCTTCTTCTTCTTTTTCTTCTTTTCTTCTTTTTCTTCTTCTTCTTCTCCGTCTTTCTTCTTCTTCTTCTTCTTCTTCTTCTTTCTTTCTTCTTCTTCTTCTTCTTCTCCTTCCTTTTTCCTCTCTTAACAATAACATTATCTTCGATTCCTGTCTTGAATACCAATCTGGCTTTATGAACGAGAATGTTGAATATGAAAGTGTGCTGGTTTACTTGAACATGACTGCCTCATAAATCATTGTTCATTCCACCTCATGCTGATGATAGTCGTTGGCTGCTTAATGCTCCATATATCCTCTTTCCAAATTGGAATATTATATAAATCATGCAGTTGTGTGTGTGTGTGTGTGTGTGTGTGTGTGTGTGTGTGTGTGTGTGTCTGCGTGCGTGCGTGCATGTGTGCGTGCGTGCGTGCGTGTGTGTGTGTGCGTGCGTATGTGTGTGTACGTGACAAATTCGTTCATTTTCTCTGTACTATTTGTTTGTATCTTGCCTGAAGAAGACCTGAGAGGTCGAAACGCGTCGTGTTTTGTCTTGCGACTCGTTTGTCCACGTTTTTCTTTGGCGTGTTCGCTGACATTTATTTAAGATTTGTTTAGATTTCCGCCTGCAGTCGTCTCACTTTGCAACTAGGTCTACGTTTTGAAGTTTTACCCTTAGTGAAGTCTTCCCTTTCCCTGTATCGATGCAGTCTGGAGCTTTAACTCTTGTTGAGTGTCCTAATGTCCCTGGTGTGTGCAGTATTCAGTTTCCGCCCTTCTGAAGTCTGCCTTTCAACATGTGACTGCACTATGCAGTTTTAGCTCTTCTTAAGTCTGCCTTTCCATATGTGACCGCAGTGCGGAGTTTTAGCTCTTAGTAAGCCTCCCTAGTTGCATATGACAGCAGTATGGAGTTTAAGCTCTTCTAAAGTCTGCCTTTCCACATATGATTGCACTATGGAGTTTTACTTCTTCTGAAGTCTGCCTTATCACATGTGACTGCAATATAGATTGTTAACTCGTCTGAAGTCTGCCTTTCCACATATGATTGCACTATGGAGTTTTGCCTCTTCTAAAGTCTGCCTTTCCCATGTGTGACTGCAGAATGGAGTTTTGGCTCTTCTGAAATCGGCCTTTCTACATATGACCCCAAAATGAAACTTTAGATTCTCTTAGGTTTCCTGTTTCGCTACGCGCGAACTGCTTGATGTTTTAGCTCTTCTGAAATCTCTCATTCGCCAAGTGACCTCGGCATGGAGTGTATCGCCTGCTAAGTGTACAATTTTTGCCACGTAACAGCAGTACATGGTTTTACCTTTTGTGAAGTCTTCTTGTCCTCATGTGACCGCAGTATATGAAGTTTTGGTTCTGGAAAGTCTAATAACCCCCCCCCCCCCTCCTCCCCCGTGACTGTAGTACTTCTGTGGAGCCTCCTCTCTCCCCAAGAGACTGAGGTATGGAGTTAGAGCTTCTGTAAAATCTCTTATGTCCCCATGTAGCAGCAGTATAGGGTGTTAGCCCAGGTGAAGTCTTATATTCCCCATGTGACAACAATGTAGAGTTTTAGGTCTTGTAAAACCTTCTATTTCTATGTAACTGCAGCATAGATTTTAAATTCGTGTAAAATGTTCTGTTTCCCCATATATCTGAAGTACAGATTTTTAGCTCTTGAGAAACTCTCTATGTTCCAGTGTTACTACAGTATATATTTGTAGCTCTTCTGAAATTAAATTTTTCCTATGTGACGGTAATTTACTCTTTTAGCTCTTGTGAAGCCTGCTAGTCCCCAGTCTGACTGCAGTTTGGATTTTGGCCCTTGTGAAGTCTCCTAGTCCCTATACGATCCCATAATGACCTTTTAGCTCTTGTGAAGTCTCCTAGTCCTCCATATGACCCAATTATGACTATAGGCTCTTATGCCTATAGGCTCTTGTGAAGTCTCCTGGTCCTCCATATGACCCAATTATGTCTATAGGCTCTTGTGAAGTCTCCTAGTCCTCCATATGACCCAATTATGACTATAGGCTCTTGTGAAGTCTTCTAGTCCTCCATATGACCCAGTTATGCCTATAGGCTCTTGTGAAGTCTCCTAGTCCTCCACATGACCCAGTTATGCCTATAGGCTCATGTGAAGTCTCCTAGTC
>JADBJO010006252.1:55000-65000 GCA_016801955.1 Conus betulinus
CACACACACACACACACACACACACACACACACAATCACAGACAGACAGACACTCAGGCACACCGGAGAATGATGTGAACAGTGATGAGGAGGCTAGGCAAACATAGACAGACAGACAGACAGACAGAGACAGATAGAGAGAGAGACAGACAGAATGAGACAGACAGACAGACAAACAAACAGAGACAGAGAGTGGGGTGGAGATAGGCCATACAGACAAATACACATATAGACGTGCACGGACACAGAACGACGAACAGGACCCAGTTTCAAACAAAGTTTTCAAGTTGTAACAGTTCAGATTAATCTGTCACTTCAGATATGTCTGCGACAGTAACGAATTTGTGTAGAAAACGAATATTATTGAAGAAGAAGTAGCCGTAGGAGGTGGAAAGGAAGGGAGGAGAAGAGTGCTTGTAGGGGGGAGAGAGAGGAGGGGTGAAGGGGACGAGGGGGATTGAGGGGTGGGCTCATACGGGTCTCGTGGGTACATTGATTTGATCGATCAGTATTGTCAGCAGCATCAAAGAGAAATACCTCGCAGGATTATATTTGATGGATTTATATTGTAAACAACGGCACTACCTATCTCTATCTGACTGTCAGTCGGTCGGTCGGTCGGTCGGTCTCTCTCTCTCTCTCTCTCTCTCTCTCTCTCTCTCTCTCTCTCTCTCTCTCTTCATAACGTTGCTTCGATTCTTATACCCTCTCCTCCTCTCTCCTTTTCGTTTGCTTTTACTTCCCCTTCACTTCAATCTCGGCTTATTCCTTTCCCAACATGAACGTCATTCTATCTTTCAGTCTCACAAAAGAAGGGCTGTATCTTTTGTCTGTCTGTCGTACGGAATATACCAGCACAAAGCCCAACAAAATAATGACATTTTACTTCAAAAGAACGGAAAAGCGCGATGTCACCCAATCAGGTCACAAATCTGATTACCTACCCATGCAGATACCTCACCCGGGTATTCTTTGTGTTCATCGTCAGTGTCCGTGCTGTGTTGGTTTCAGTGTAAATGGGTGGGGATGGGGGGGGAGGGGCAATTGTCCACATCACAACAGGATGAATTCACAGGCCCAGTATGTCTGTTTTTTCATCTGTTAATGTTCGAGTTTGTTCCTTAGCAAAAACGCTACATACTTTTTCTAAGCATTAGTACAGACTCTCTCTCTCTCTCTCTCTCTCTCTCTCTCTCTCTCTCTCTCTCTCTCTCTCTCTCTCTCTCTCTGGGTCCGTGGATATGAAGTTGGCCAGGAATCAACATTTTTGAGTGCATGGATTGCTTACTTTCTCCATTCTTTTCTGTGCATGTCCGAGTAACTGTACGTGCGTGCCTGCGTGCGTGCGTGCGTGCGTGCGTGCCTGCGTGCCTGCGTGCATATATACGTGTATGCGTGTGTATGTGTCTGTGTGTGTGTTTGGAAGGGAGGGAATGGGAATCTAGTTGTACCTCAGCTGGTGATTTCCTACAAGAAGCTGAATCCACTTTTACAGATTTAGAAGAAACGTCAAATTACGAATTACATTGATCGTATTTTGTTTTCATTCAGCAAAGATGTTTTTTTTAACAGACCCGAAGCATGTAAAACAATTATTTTGTTCTCAAGTGTGTGATTTCTTCAGATGACCATGATATGTTTCACTGGTCCGAAGGGTGTAGAATGTAGCCCTGTTTCAAAAATGGTGGTTGAAAAAAAAAAAAAGGCTGAAACTAAGTATCTCATATAATCGCGATATCTTGTTCGGCACTGAATTAATCAGCCTTGTAAAGGAATAGAGAAAAGTATGAACTTTGATCATCAAGACAGACACTGAACTAACAAAACAGACGGATGTGCCAATATGGCAGAGGCCAAGTTCTTATCGGATGCGTAGCAGCTTTACGCATTGGCGGAGATCGTACGAACAATATTGCTTCAAACCTTGGTCACGACATATGGGGCTGGCATTTCGCTGCAACGTTGGACCCACTGGCGTATGGCAGCTGGTTCTCCCCTACCCTGCACTAACCTTTCGTTCGTCACATGCATATTAAACACAAATAAGACGGACAGATGCGCTACAGATGTTATTCCAGCAGAAATTGGACTTCATTAGACCTGTTTTGGTAACTGCAAAGGCCCATGTGATTTCGCTTCAATTTTAAATTCACCAAGGAAGCGTCACAGCATTGTTATATCAAATTCGCTTCATGTTTAGCTGAAAGGAATCAACTTTGAGACACTCTCCGCCTCACTGTTCCTGACTGCATACTTGCATACTATCCTTTCCTTTTCCCCCCCCCCCCCCCCCCCCCACCTCATCCCCTTCCTCTGTTTCCTCATTCATCACCATTCTGTATCCCTTTCCTCTCCAACCACCACTGACCTCTGAGTGACCTCACCATTTCCATTCTTTCCTCACTCATGTCAACATGGACACACAAACGGCTCCCTGCTCCTCCCTCCCTCCCCCCCCCTCCCCTAAACTACTTCCGCTCTCGTCAATAAAACATTCTCACATTTTTTTAACGTGACGACGGCCCACATGATCATGTAATTCTGTCGTTTGCAACCGCCATTGATCGTGTACGTTTCCGACAGAACGTATATAATCTGAATCACGGACCATCGGACAAAGACACCGCTCTGACTGTTTTCGAGTGTTTGATTGTGCTGGCTTTCAGTGGACGTCGCAAACTCCAATAATAACCTGAAAATGGTTTTAATTGTCACTCGTGGGCAAACGCCCCCCCCCCCCCCCACCCCCCCACACACACACACACACACAGACGCACGCGCGCTCGTGCTCACACACACACACACACACACACACACACACACACACACACAACCTGTTACTGCTCTCCCAATGTCCCTCAGCCTTCCCCTTGCCGCCTTCTCCCACCCTAACACAACCACCCCCTTTCCACTCCAACCACCTCAACCTCCTTCTCTCTGTAACACCACCACCACCACCACCCCATTCCACCCATTTCTCTACCCCTCACCTTCCACTCTGTGGAAAAAGTCCAAAAAACAAATACCCTTGTTAGTCTCTAAGGGTCGTCTGGTGGACTGATGCACGAACTGTCGAGTTAATGGGAAGTCACTCTCCGAGTAACACTGTCTCCGCCCAAGGGTAATGTGATCAGTCGGAGAGAGACGAGCGTCTGCCTCACCTCCCAATCCGCTGCCTTCCCACCTCTCTCTCCCACTCCCCTCTTCCGTCTGCTGCTAGTCCCTGGCTACTTGACGTGTGGGGCTGTTTAACTGCAGGGCCAGTTTCGTAAGGTCAACAAAAATGTTGCCGGAAACTTGAAAATGCAGAGATCAAAGAAATGATAAGACTGACTTGCGTGGTTCTGCTTTGTCCTCCTCTCCCACGGGCGTGCGGAAAAAAAACCAGCGCCAGTATAGATACGCAGTGACTGAAAGCTTTCCCTGTCATACTGACCTCTGAAGAAATGTGGTAACATTAATTCTAGAGAGAAAAGAATTAACAAGAAGGATCTCTCTCTCTCTCTCTCTCTTTCTCTCTCTCTCTCTCTCTCTCTAGCTTCCCTTGCTTGGCAATCTTCAAGAAGCGCGCACGCGCGCGCGCGCGCGCGCGCGTGTGTGTGTGTGTGTGTGTGTGTGTGTGTGCGTGTGTGTGTGTGCGTGCGTGTGCGTGCGTGTGTTAATGTGTGTGTGTGTGTGTGTGTGTGTGTGTGTGTGTGTGTGTGTGTGTGTGTGTGCTTGTGCATCCGTGTGTTTGTGTGCGCTATTGCATTCGCGCGCGCGCGCGCGCGAGTGCGTGTGTATGTGTGTGTGTGTGTGTGTGTGCGTGCGTGCGTGTAGGTGCGTGTGTGCACGTGTGCGTGCGCGCGCGCGTGCGCTGTGAGAGGTTGGGGAGATGGAGGATGAGGATAAGGATCATGCTGATTTTTTCTTACTTTCTTTCTTCCCTTCAGTTTTCGGTACTGACGTTTTCCCTTCACCTGTAAGAAACTTTTTTTTCACTGAAAAATCGTTCTACTGTCTAAGTTTCAATCTGAATAATTTTGCATCATAGACATCTGATTATTTCCCTGTTGTCCTGCAAATTATGACCATTTCCTCATTGTACTGCAAACTATCTCCCATCGTATTTCTAATTATCCAAGATGGAAGAAGAGACTGAAACAAGAGACACGAGGCACCCACTGTCGACCCAAGGAAAGCGGCTGCGAAAGGAACGAAATCAAAGGGATTTGGTGGAGGGGAGGAAGGGGGGGGGGGGACGGCAGCGAGGGTGGTGTTATTGGGGGCAAGGAAAGCTGCTCCCTCGGTTAGAACTGAAACAGAATTCAGCTCAGCACCTGCCTCAGTTACAACTGAAATAGTTAGACTTCAGCTTAGTAGCTTCCTCACTTACAACTGAAATAGTTAGAATTCAGCTAAGTAGAGTCCTCAGTTACAACTGAAGTAGTTAGACTTCAGCTAAGTAGCTTCCTCAGTTAGAACTGAAATAGACCAGCTAAGTAGTTTCCTCAGTTAGAACTGAAATAGTTAGACTTCAGCTAAGTACCTGCCTCAGAACTGAAATAGTTAGACTTCAGCTAAGTAGCTTCCTCGGTTAGAACTGAAATAGTTAGACTTCAGCTAAGCACCTGTCTCAGTTAGAACTGAAATAGTTAGACCTCAGCTAAGTACCTGCCTCAGTTAGAACTGAAATAGTCAGACTTCAGCTAAGTAGCTTCCTCAGTTAGAACTGAAATAGTCAGACTTCAGCTAAGCAGCTTCCTCAGTTAGAACTGAAATAGTCAGACCTCAGCTAAGCAGCTTCCTCAGTTAGAACTGAAATAGTCAGACCTCAGCTAAGCACCTGCCTCAGTTAGAACTGAAATAGTCAGACCTCAGCTAAGCAGCTTCCTCAGTTAGAACTGAAATAGTCAGAGCTCAGCTAAGCAGCTTCCTCAGTTAGAACTGAAATAGTCAGAGCTCAGCTAAGCAGCTTCCTCAGTTAGAACTGAAATAGTCAGACCTCAGCTAAGCACCTGCCTCAGTTAGAACTGAAATAGTCAGACCTCAGCTAAGCAGCTTCCTCAGTTAGAACTGAAATAGTCAGAGCTCAGCTAAGCAGCTTCCTCAGTTAGAACTGAAATAGTCAGACCTCAGCTAAGCAGCTTCCTCAGTTAGAACTCGGTTAGCTGGACGTGAAGACAGTCAGGTTTATGAGGGGAAAAAACGCACAGATAAACAGACGGGCTAGAGAGACAATGGGACAGACATAAAGAAGAAAAGAGAGAGAGAGAGAGAGAGAGAGAGAGAGAGAGAGAGAGAGAGAGAGAGAGAGAGAGAGAGAGAGAGAGAGAGAGCTGGGATGCTAACAATTTCGAAATCTTGCACAAAAAGTGAACTGTGTGAGAAAAGAGAGAGTGAGGGTGACAAGACCGCTTTTCTAGTTCACCAGCCACGGTCTGATGTCTATACCCTTAGCAGGTGTTGTCAATTCAAAGCAGATGAGTCAGTGTTACATTTTTTTTCCGTCAGTGCAGATCAGTTGCGTCTGTCTGAATGGCAAACGACAGAGGAGAGAAGAGAGTGCTGTCCCTTATACTATGTATGTATTCTTTATGACAGGCTGGTCAGACTCGTGCAGTTCCATTGTAGTCAGCGTCTGAAGAATTTGATCTCGTTGAAACAAATGACGTCTTTTCCTCTTAATACCATATCTTTATGATGATGAAACACAGACAGGAAAAGTGAGAACACGAAAGCCACCTCAGCTATAAAGAGAGCGGTTTTTAAAAGGAAGGGAAACTCTAGAAACCCCTGGGCAGGATGTGTGGCTGAAGCGCACGTGAGCAGCGTTTTTGATCTGCGCTCAAATGTCATAGTGGATCATTTGAAGGTACTGGGCAAAGAAATGGAGAACCTTTCGTTTCCTGCTTGTTCCCTGTTTCTATATGGAGAGAAAACAGACACACAGACAGAAAACAGGCAGACAGACATATGCATACATATAACGACGTTTTGTTTAAGACATGCTGAAAGATTGCAAGACACGGAGAGAAAAACAAAGAAGCAGACAGACAATATTACTAGAAACAGAGACAGTTAATGAGGGTTGGGAAGGAGAATTAATATCCATATTGCTATAATTTCTGCTGCTGTAATTATTACTACTACCACTGCTGATACTAAGTCTACTATTACCACTGCTAGTACTAATTCCACTATTACTACTACTACCAGCACTACGAGAGAGAGAGAGAGAGAGAGAGACAGACAGACAGACAGACAGACAGACAGACAGACAGACAGAGACAGAGACAGAGACAGACAGACAGACAGAGAGGGCTAACACTGTAAAACTTTGATGTTTTATTGTCATTACCTGAAACGTCTTATGACTAGGGGAAGAACGATAATTCCGCGTTTTCTGTCCCCACTGCAATCGTACATTCAAATTCATGATCATCCTTTGCATAAGTGAATAAAACATATATAAAGAAAGAAAGAAATCAATCTGTCAATACCTATCAGCTATTCTGATTCTGCACAAAAGTACCCAATACGACAAATGATAAGCTACGAGTGAGTAGTGCATTTCATTTTTGTTGGCAGACTAGGTCTAACTCCAGGTAGCGGTGCGACAAATGATAAGTAATTAAAAAGTTTTATATTGTAGAAGCTCTCGACTATCTTCCTGGTCAACTAATGTGATGATGACTTGACTGGTAGCAAACTTCTTCTTCTTCCTCTTTCGCCCCCCGTTAGATGAGCAGCCCGGTGTTCTCGATGAAGGCTGCCGTTCACCGCAGCTCCTCCAGGGAGCCGTACAACTTGGCTTCCACTGCTGTCGGTGTTGGCCAGTACTTCCTTCACTGGTAGCAAGCCAACCAACCAACAAACAAACCTATCTCAAGCTTTAGATTACCACAAATTGTCTGGCTCATAGAACATGTCAGTTACTGTTTCTAACTGGGTTCTCTGCCCTCTTTACGCGACTCTGCTACATTCCTAGTAATTAATCTATTAACAGCTTCATTTTCAGATAACAAAAAGAGAGGTGACACAGTTTTTTAAACCGCATTTAAATCAGAATTTCCGTCACATTTCATCGTATGGTGTACATTGAAATGAAAACAAGTGGCCATGAATACTGGCGCCACAGAATACTGGCGCCACAGAGTACTGGCGCCACAGAAATACTGGCGCCACAGAATACTGGTGCCACGTCAAAGTGTGTGACCTCAGTCTTGCATAACAGACGATGTTCGGAAATCTGCATGGAGGTAATCAGTGCTAGAGGTCACGTTCAGCAAAGTGACCCCTCCGTTTTCATGGACAGATGTCGCTGGTGGGCACGCGCACAACCATTTTGTCCCAAAGAACAACTCTGCGGTTCCATCAGAAGGAGAACTTTCCAAAACATGGGGGACAAAGGTGCCACTGTGATACAGTCGATATCCCGACCGCTATTCTGACGTGCTCTTCAGATAATGCGAATAATCATGATTATTTATGGCGCTTAATCTTACGTTAAGCCCTAAGCGCTTACAAATACATACCAGGTTAAAGAAAAACATAAACAAAACCGATAAGAAGATGAATATTGCAATAAGTACCATGCACCTACAAACAAATGAGATATTTGACTCTCTGGGTCTGTTTTTACGGCCAATAGACCAAGAAAAGGTAACTCTAATGCAACGGAAAGACATGCGCTGTCTTCCCCTAATTTTTTTTCCGGGAACATGTCTGTCCACCTTATGCCATTTATAATTAAGTGAAAATTTTTGGATTTTTTTTTTTCGGATTGAAAAACATTTTAAAGGGGGAAATCATACTTCTGTTGGTTTTCCATATGTGAATGCTAGTTTTCCACAAAGGAGCAAATGAGTCTGTCTTTGAATGCTGCAAGAAACTGCAGTTTGTTGCCCACACCCTTGGACACCCTCACGATACCAAACGTATGGCCACATAGAACTTTCTTCACTCCACACGCCCAGTTTCCTTTATTTGATTTATTCTGTAGAAAAAGCATCGGGTCATCAGCTTGCTTGCATTAGCGTCAATGTGGAAGCCTTAATGATGTTAGCCAGACCTGAAACATTTAACGTAAGTTCTTATATGCCCACTTCCCCCGTACAAAAGACTGTTAGAAAAACGAATTGCCACATGGAAAAACAGTTGTTTTGTGGCGCAGGTATGTACTTTCTCCATTCGTACAGGTATATTCATTCTCCAACCTTTCAGCTCTCTCTCTCTCTCTCTCTCTCTCTCTCTCTCTCTCTCTCTCTCTCTCTCTCTCTGTGTGTGTGTGTGTGTGTGTGTGTGTGTGTGTGTGTGTGTGTGTGTGTGTGTGTGTGTGTGTGTGTGTGTGTGTGTGTGTGTGTGTGTGTGTGTGTGTGTGTGTGTAATTTGTAATCCACTTGCTTATTATCAACTGCTTTTTTTAACCTTTTCATCCGCCATACAATTAAGCCTTTCATTTTCAAATGTTTCATTGTTAACAAAATTTGCTGACTTTACTTTATTCAGAATTGCATGGATTTTCTATGCCTGCTTCTCATTTTTTGTTTTGTCAGTACCAGTTTCCGTTTCATTGTACACTGTACATTCGGGAAAGACGTGATGCAGATCGGCAGCAACATGAAACACTTCGTACAATGTGTATATGCTCTCTATACATTGTAGAGCAGGGGAGAAACATCCGCATCTTTCTGCACGGAAAAGCCTTTGCGGGCAGATTTAACGTTCCCTTCGCAGTCTTTTTGTCTCTTTGTGCGTTTGATTGTCTATTATTATTATTGTTGGAAGTTCGTTTTCCATTCTTATTTTAAGTTTAAAAGTCAGTGAGAACAAACTGACATGGAAAAATAATAATAATAAAATCAACACGCCTGAACTCTAAAATTGTGTCGGGAGCGGAAAAATCACATTAGTGTCTTCTATCATGCAGGAAAGGGCGTTTGTGCGCAGGTTTCGCGTCCCCTTCTCTTTCTTTTTTATTTTCTTTTTCATTTTCTATTCCGTTCCAGCTTCTTTTTTTTTAATTTGGGGAGAGCTGGTGAGGCGAAAATACAACAATAACATCAGTACGCCTGACAGCAGTCAGGAAGCGTAAGGGACGCAAATAAGGGGGGGGGGGGGGGGGGGAGGGAGTTGAGAGAGAGAGAGAGAGAGAGACAGAGAGACAGACAGAGAACGACAGGGACAGAGAGAGAGACAGATAGAGAGAGGCAGACAGGTAGACAGACATACAGAAACTAAATTAAAGATACAGACCCATATGCATCATGTACACACAGACAAACACACAGAGACAGAGCGCGCAGAATGACAGAAATAGAGACGCATAAAACAAACAGATACAGACAAATAGACAGACATGCAAGTATGGGTAAAATATTGCACAATGAGAAAGAGAGAGAGAGAGACAGAGAGACAGACAGACAAAAACAGACAGACAGACAGACAGACAGACAGACTGACTGAGTGACTGACTGACAGACAGACTGACTGACAGACACCCTTACAGACACACAAACACACACGCAGAAATACAGACACATAGACACACAGATAGAGACAGACAGACAGAGAGACAGACAGAGACAAAGTGAATGATGAGAAAATGGGGGGAGGGGGGAGGAGACTACGTATACAGACAAATTCACAGAGAAACAGGCATGCACACGTACATGCAAACAGTGATGTAGTTTCAAACTAAATCTTCAAGTTGTAACAGTTCAGATTGATCTGTCACTTCAGATATACCGGAGACAGAAATCAATCTAACGGAGGAAACGAATGTTGAAGATGAAGCCGAAGACGGATAGAAAAGAAAAGGGATTAGGAGGAGAGTGCGGGGAGGGGAAGTGAGAAGGAGGGGTATGGGGGATGGGGGAGTTAGAGGGGTGAATTCATATAGATTTGGAAAATGTATGCAGGAACATATTCGATTAATTTGTATTATGAACGGTATCCTGTCTGTCTGTCTGTCTGCCTGTCTGTCTGTCTGTCTGTCTGTCTGTCTGTCTGTCTGTCT
>JADBJO010006252.1:70000-85000 GCA_016801955.1 Conus betulinus
AGCAGCAGACATGAAACAAGATCAGCTGACTGTCTCACAGGATTTGAGCCGTAGGCAATCGGCACAGCTGAGACAACTGAAACAGGAGGGGAAATTTGGGTACTTCCTCAGGGGGAAACTACATGTGAAACCTCAACGTGAAGCCCCACCAAGGACCGACCTCCTGAGCCGGCGGAACGCCACGCCATTCGGGGCATCTCCCGGGCCTGTCACCACTAGGGATCGCCAGATAGCTGCCTTCCAAGGAGATACCCCCACCACAGTACCTCCTCCGAATGCCACGCCTTCTGTCAAACAGAGGGTTTTCCCTTCTACCTCGTTTCTCTAGACCCAGTCAGCGACTGACAAAGGGGATATCCCCCAACATCACATCGCGTTCCCAATCTCCCCCACCACCTCCCCACTCCCCTCCACCCCCTACCAGAGATAAAGGACCGAAAGGGAATGAACGGCAATCCAACCTGCGGGACACATGGGGCAGTAAAGCATGCCAGTCACGCCACTGTTCCCCAGGTTCTTTGTTCCCAGTCTCTATATTCCCAATCCCAGTGTTACCCTCAAGAACAAAAATCGAAATTCAGTCCCTAAGTTCCCCAGTTTCGTTGTTACCCACCCTGGCGAACCCGCTGTTCCCCATTCCCGCGCAAATCCCCGGTCCCGGTGTTCCCCAGTCCCGGTGTTCCCCAGTCCCGGTGTTCCCCAGTCCCGGTGTTCCCCAGTCCCGGTGTTCCCCAGTCCCGGTGTTCCCCAGGCCCGCTGTTCCCCAAGTTTTTGCCGTTGGTGTGTTGGTGGGTTTTGCTGACTTAAACGTTGTTACTGTTGTTTTCATTGCTATAGGCGAGGCAGTGGGAGGGCGGGGGGGGGGAGGGGGGGGATGGGGGGAGGGTACTTTCAACTTTATCATGTTTGCCGAATAACACACACACACACACACACGCACGCACGCACGCACGCATCCCCCCTCTCCACTCATGCATGCACTTAACCCTCCCCCATACCCTTCTCACTGTCCCCATACGACCGAGAAGGGAGGGGGGGGGGGGGGGGGGGGCGTGTCGGGGGGGAGGGGTGGATGGGTTTTTTTTTACGTCTTTTTCCACCATGAAGGTGATTTCGAAGACATGACACTATGGAAAAGGCAGAACAAATTTTGCCTCTGACAGGACTCGAACCCGAGACCCTTGGATCACGAGACCGGTGCTCTACTACTGAAACCATCCCGTCTCCTTAGGTCGGAGGTTGGGAGGGAGGAGGGGGGGTCGGGGAGAGGCGGGTAGGAATGTCCGTGTGACAACTCAGTGCGGTGACATTCCTTACCCAACCTTTTCCTTGCCACGACATTTCGTTGCCAGAAATCTTGTATAATAGAACTATAACTCGCAGCAGGTCTAGCACTACTCCCCTCCCCCTCCTCCTACCCAACACTCACACGCACGCACGCATCAGTGCACGCACACACAGATATCAGGCGAATGTGGGATGTGCCGGCGCAACCTCTCCTTGTACAGTAGGGCCAGTACTGACGCTAACGTGCATTGAAATCTGTTTGGGGAACAGCGCTGCTGGGGAACAGAGAACCTGGGGAACACCGGTACGGGAACAGCGGCACGTTTTTTCGGTCGGGGAACATCGACACTGGGGAACAGAGACATGGGGAACAGCGCTACTGGGGAACATAGAACCCGGGGAACACCGGCACGCTCCCAAAGCTCGTGCTTCTCGTTCTTCTTCCTCGCGAAACAGAAAGAAATGAAGATTAGGCCGAGGCTCAGGTCCACATTCTTTTACTGACAATGCAGACACACACGCTCACAAGCATACACGTAATACACGTAACGATGATAAAATAAAACGCGATTCTCTTTTTGCATTTCATGGGCTTATTTCTAAATGAACAGATCCAGACTTTATTAGTTACATTACATCTTTTGATATTGTGTCTTCTTGAAACTTACACATTTCCGGATTCTGATTTTTCCATTAACTTCAAAGACTTTATTGTTGTACATAGTCCTGGAGTCAAGTTATCAAAAAATGGGCCGAAGATCAGGAGGTACTGTGTTACAAAGAAAAAAAAAATCACTAGAACACTGCATTCAGATTGTAGAAACTGGGCTGGATAACATTATTTTGTCAAAGTGTGTAAAAAAAAAACTCTTCACTTTTGACAAAGATGTACTGTTTTGTTGGCATTTACAATTCCATCCAGTAAACAGTGAACACTACAAACAAAAGGAATTGAAAAGCAATCTTGAAAATTTAGAGCAATTTCTTTTAGAGGCATATGAAAGAAGAGCAGACGATTATCTTGTAGTCGTTGGTGATTTTAATGCCAGGTTTGGTGATTGGAGTTTAGAGACCACTGAAATGGATGAGGAGAGTGTGCGGGAGAGCGGGGAATGCTATGTGAGAAATACTATGGATAATGTTCTTAACTGTTTTTGGAAAAACCCTGATTGATTTATGTTCTATGTTCAGGTTGACGCCTTTAAATGGTTTGTGTGAAGGAGACAAAAAAAAGGTCATTTCACTTTTTTTTTTTATCTGAACGCGGAAATAGCGTGATTGATTTTGTTCTGTGCTCTGTGCATTTATTATTCGATTTCACGTCAAAAATAGGGTGGAATCCCCGCATATGCCTGTAGTGTTATATCTAAATACTAAATGGAATGAGAAACCGAATGCAGAAATTAATCGAGAGCCTTTTCAAGAAATAAAGTGGGATGGAAATACAGCTGATGTCTTTTTTGATTTCCTAAAATCAGAAGAAGTCACGATGGTTCTAAATGACACTATGGATGCTATTGAATGTGATATTGACGCGCGGCAGGCTAAGAAATGGTTTGACTCGATTTGTTTACATAAGAAGAGGGTGGCCGGTAGAGCGCTTGCTTAGTGCACACGTACTCAGCGCGCCACGGATCAGGGTGCATACTTACGGAAAAGGTCCGGATTATCAAGACACTCTAAGGCAGAAGCGAGTAAGTTACAGAAAAGAAGTATATGAAACTTTAATCCAAAAGGAAGACGATTCTAATAAGTTTTGGTCAACTGTACGCAGCATTAAAAGGGAAAAATGGGATCGGCCCTCTGTCTCACTTGGCACGTGAAAAGCACACTTTGAAACGATTTTTTTTCACCCGGAGATCGCGAATCGACACGCGCCGACTCGGATGTAGAGCAGGACAGAAGCCAGCACGGAGAAAACGATTTTTTTTTCCCCGATTTAGATGATGAGATAACAGACAATGAAGTGCACTAGGCAATAAGGAAACTGAAATTGAATAAAGCTTCGGGATTAGATGATACCTGCGCTGAATATTTGAAAACGGCCGAGCCCATTATAACACCCTTTCTGACAAAAGTATTTAACCAAATATTCAAAAATAGGTTATTTCCCTGTATCATGGACCAAATCAGTTATTATTCCTCTACCTAAGAAAGGCGATGCTCTTAATCCTGAAAATTATAGAGGCATTTCTTTACACACACACACACACACACATGTACATGGAGTTTTTGCGCGGAACATGTCCAGTTCTGCTACACTGAACTCAGCATGATCTTTTATCTTTGTTTAATGGTTCCACATAAGCAAAACAAAGGAATGAGAATCCCTTGACTCTGAATAAACGAAATTAACAATAACATCAGACAAAGAAAGGGGGAGGCTTGTATTGTTGCAGGTCTTACTCCTGATTTTTTGTTTAACAATGTTCCCATTCGCTACACGTCTACCATACGATTACATTTTTTGGCAGATCACCTTGCAAATGACGGTAAGTGGAATAAGCGGGAATTTTGTTAAGTTGCGAGCCTTTTAGAACATATTGTTATTTCCAGTGACGGATTAATTTACATATCTTTTAAGTGTCTTTGCAGATATTTCTGTACCATTGTATATCTGAGAGTTCCTCAAAAACAGCTGAGCGTTGTTCCGTGAAGCACAATAGTGTTGAATTGCAACAGGTTGCAATGGTGGCGTTTGCTGGCAGAGGGAAGTCTTTCTTGTCCATTTTTTTTTTTCGTCAGAGAGGGGAGAAGACAGGCGGTTTCTCTTTGCCCCCAGTATTTCGATTTTCCTCGTTTTCTCAGGGCCATAGCTGACATGTTGGCTTCGCACGATTAACTCTGTTCAGAGAGCGAGACGAAACACATTCTACCGACTTACATCCTGTTCGCAACGTCAATCTCTCTCTCTCTCTCTCTCTCTCTCTCTCTCTCTCTCTCTCTCTCTCTCTCTCTCTCTCTCTCTCTCCTATAATGGGGAGAGGGGAGGGAGCAGGGGGAAGGATTTTTCGGAAATAATGTACTTCTGCCCTGATGTCTGCGACAGATAAGGGGACTCCTCCCCAAACTCATTTATCAAACATGTCTTACATTTAGAACAAAGTCGTCTACTCCGCTGTAGTCTGGAGCTAATTTTCAATGACTTGACTAATAATGAGTGAGACAACAGCATCTACATAGACGGAAAGAAAGCACAATACTGAAATTTCGGCTAGGCTACTTTCTACCCGGGGGTATAGATTGGTCTAGGCCAGTTCATATCCTCTGGGCCATTTTATACCCCCACCTCCCCTCTTTTCCCCCGGAAATACGTTGATATTTGAAGGGTGTGAATAGTGCCAAGAAGCACGACTGTGGGATATAGGCTAGTTGAATTGCAAAGGAATCTTGTAAATACATTCACCCAGCCATTTAAACTGAATTCGAAATGGAAAAGATCCCAAAGCAATGAACATTTTCCTCGGATGATGACATTGTTATATTAAAACTATCAAATAACGTATCGAATATTTTGGAAAATGAACGCCAGTTGTAACTAATATTATGTTTGATCATGAAGTTTGTTGATTGACACCTCAACTTACTCTGATGGACTTTGAATACTTTGATGAACATATGCTGAACATATGATGAATAATTTTATAGGAACGTAAACATATTAGAAAAAAATACAATGGAGAAAGAAGAAAAAACAAGAAAGAAAAGGCAGGTATTCAGGAAGTACGTCCCAGCAGAAAGTAAAGGAGATTGGACAGAATGCAAGAGAGGGAAAACTAACACTAATATTGCACAAGCGCGTGCACACACACACACACACACACACACACACGCGCGCGCGCGCGCGCGCGCGCGCGTGCGCACGCACACACGCACGCACGCACGCACACACAATACTGTAAATGAATACTAAAGTGGCTTATTAAAATCATCGTATTCACACACACACACACACACACACACACACACACACACACACACACACACACACACACACACACACGCACGCACGCACGCACGCACGCACACACACACACACACACGCACGCACACGCACAAACACACACACACACACACACACACACACACACACACACACACACACACACTTGAGGCAACTTTTTGACATCATACAGCGCTTCAACAAGACAGGAGCAATAATTCCTGCAGATTTTTCTAAGACATTCTAATACATTCAGTTCAGTTAAGTGTTTATTTAACGTCTGTTTCACCATTGATGATATTAGACGAGTAATACATTCAGCATCGGGCCACATTATACCAGCTCAAAGATCCATAATGATGGCAAACACCAAAAGCTATGTTTACAACAATGAGGGATGGATATCAGGTTTGTTTCCCAACTGAAAGTGCTCCATCGAGAATGACATCTTCGCATCTTACGTTTTCTACTAGTAGTAAAGCTACTTGCAATCAAAACGAAGGCAAAACCTAAAAAGCAAAGTTATTAAAAATCGAACAGTATTTAGGATATTTTCTCTCATGACGACTCCCTTCTAAAGATGTAAGAAGTTAGACTTTGTTCGCAGAGAACGTCAATACGTTTGACAAAAGCAACGTATGAATTGAGAGAGAAATCTGAAATCTGAAATCTTTAATGAGGATAACTGAATAAGCATTTCAATACTTTTTTTTCATCAGGTCCTCAAAAACAAAACAAAACCACGTCACAAATTAAACAAAAACCAGACAAGAGCAGTATATAAGTACAACTGAGAGAGAGAGAGAGAGAGAGAGAGAGAGAGAGAGAGAGAGGAGAGAGAGAGAGAGAGAGAAGAGAGAGAGACAGAGACAGAGACAGAGAGAGAGAGACAGAGAGAGACAGAGAGAGAGAGAGAGAGAGAGAGAGAGTTCTTCACCTCCAAGTGATTTATGGAGTGTCTGTCCTCTTGCTTCTGTAGCTACACTCACAATGCCTGGCCCCGCGACAGAATAATGACTGCCCTTTGTAGGGTGTTCACTTTTTAACTTTCATTTTGTTTTAGTCTTTTAAAGCAACAGTTTTAATTGGATGGGAGATGAGGGGTGAGGCTTACTCTCCTCTTCCTTTTACATGTCTCCTGTCCATATAGGGACAGGGGTGGTATCTCTCCTCCTCCTTTTACCATGTCTCCTGTCCATATAGGGACAGGGGTGGTATCTCTCCTCCTCCTTTTACCATGTCTCCTGTCCATATAGGGACAGGGGTGGTACCTCTCCTCCTCATTTTACCATGTCTCCTGTCCATATAGGGACAGGGGTGGTATCTCTCCTCCTCATTTTACCATGTCTTCTGTCCATATAGGGACAGGGGTGGTATCTCTCCTCCTCATTTTACCATGTCTTCTGTCCATATAGGGACAGGGGGTGGTATCTCTCCTCCTCGTTTTACCATGTCTTCTGTCCATATAGGGACAGGGGTGGTATCTCTCCTCTCGTTTTACCATGTCTCCTGTCCATATAGGGACAGGGTGGTATCTCTCCTCCTCCTCATTTTACCGTGTCTTCTGTCCATATAGGGACAGGGGTGGTATCTCTCCTCCTCCTCATTTACCATGTCTCCTGTCCATATAGGGACAGGGGTGGTATCTCTCCTCGTTTTACCATGTCTTCTGTCCATATAGGGACAGGGATGGTATTTCTCCTCCTCATTTTACCATGTCTTCTGTCCATATAGGGACAGGGGTGGTACCTCTCCTCCTCCTCATTTTACCATGTCTTCTGTCCATATAGGGACAGGGGTGGTAGTTTTGCTTCGCTTTTTGTTGTCCTTCCCTTTCAGTTCCACAGGTCTTTTCCAAAGTGCTTGTAATGATCCTAATGACTCTTAGTGCCAGAGCTTGCTAATTCATCTGTCTGTCTGTCTGCCTGTCTGTTTGCCTATCTGTGTCTGTCTGTCTGTCTCTCTCTCTCTCTCTCTCTCTCTCTCTCTCTCTCTCTCTCTCTCTCTCTCTCTCTCTCTCTCTCTCTCTCTCTCTCTCTCTCTCTGATGTACGTGATAAATTGTTGTGATAATGAATGTCTTAATCTGACACAGACATCAGAACAGACATTCGGACGAAAATGAATTGAGAGCAAATAACCGCGCGTGAGCCGTTTTTCCCTTCCCTCGCTTTTTTCCAGTCAGGCTAGTTTTCTGTTGTGCATCACTCTTCGAGCGAGAGCTAAAGAAAGAGGGGAGAGAGAGAGAGAGAGAGAGAGAGAGAGAGAGAGAGAGAGAGAGAGAGAGAGAGAGAGAGAGAGAGAGAGAGAGACTGATTGGTTGACTGGTCGATTGATTGATTGATTAATAGATTAATCGATTGCTTGCTTGCTTGCTTGCTTGCTTGCTTGCTTAATGGACTGATCTTTAGTACTCAAGGATGACGACGTTAGCCTAAGGCCTGGTCTTCATGCATACATTATTACAATACACCTCAGAGAGAGAGAAAGAAAGAAGACAGACAGACAGACAGGCAGGCAGACAGAGACAGAGACGCAGAGACACAGAGACAGGCTGCCTGTTTCCCACAATTGTGTTTCTTGGCACTATTCACACCCTTTCAAATATGGCAAAGATGGTCAAATCATGTCCAGTATAGTGAAAGGTTTTATTTCTATAGGCATGTTTGCAATTTTCAGATTTTGAAACTAACTGAACTTAAGAAATGGGCAGACACTTAAAATATGTCATGACCAAATCAGATTTGGAATATCAGAATTGGCTGTTCATATTTTAGATACAAAGCCACTGTTGATGACATGATCTGCTGTGTCCACTTTGTAAAGAATCTCAGGAAAATGAAATCCATTTTGTTCTATGCTGTCCAGCCTTAAGGAATATTAGAACTGAATTCATTCAGCCAAAATTTTTATAGACGACCTTCCCTGTTTAAATTGACTATATTGATGTCATCAACTTGAACGCACGTTGTTCGAAAGTTGTCCTTGTTTCTATACAAGGCATTTACATTTACAGAAATAGCTACGTCTTGAAGTTCTAAATTAATTGTGTTTTGATTTGTTATACAGTCATGCGTATTTGTTTCATATGATGCATTATGTTCACCCCACCTTTTATAATGGGCCAAGGCCTATATGAATAAAACATCAGTCTCTCTCTCTCTCTCTCTCTCTCTCTCTCTCTCTCTCTCTCTCTCTCTCTCTCTCTCTCTTGCGTCTCCGTCGGTCCGTCGGTCTACCTGTCTGTTTTTTATGCTTCTCTCTCTTTCTGATTGAGCAATTTTCTCTTTTCGGTGTAAAGACTGGATGAGCAGAACATACTTTCTTTGTTTGTTGTGTTTGATAACACATCGCAGCTATCAAACTGATTTCTGAACATAGTACATCAATTTTCCACTTTGTCTTCACTCTACCTCCGCCTGGCTCTCAATCTGTTTGTGTGTGCCCTCGCAGTGTGTCTCTGTGTCTGATGATCTCTCTCTCTCTCTCTCTCTCTCTCTCTCTCTCTCTCTCTCTCTCTCTATGTGCGCGCGCGCGCGCGCGCGCGCGCGCGCGCGCGTGTGTGTGTGTGTGTGTGTGTGTGTGTGCTGCGCCACCTCAGAGGCAGTGCACCCACGCCGCTCATTCCGACACCCCGTCCACAGCCACAGCCCGGTCGGCCCCCGCTTCAGCCCCGCACCGGCAATCCACAGGGAGCAGTCAATGTCAAGTCGTCAAGAGGCAACCCCCACCGGAGGAGACACAGCACTGCTGCTCACTTCGATTGTGTTCAGTGGCGCCTGTTCTGATCTAGCATACGCAGGACACCACCTACTAAGCCCCCTACTGACGACAATAATTGCTTAGTCGCGCGGAGCCGGCGTGAGTGAGCTCTCCCTCCGGAGGGCGCCACCACGTCCGTCCAACGACAGCCCCCATGGACTCGCCGATACCGGTGACCCCGACGGAACCAAACCAAGGCCACAGACGTGGAGGAGAGGACATCGAAAATTGAGGTCACCATGAGAGCAGGGCATGAAGGGCCACAGAACTTGAGACTTTTTTTTTTTTTTAAATGCTGATCGATGAGAATGAGGATGATTAAGATGATGCTACGGATTTCCATTTCGGGTCTGAGACTACATGACAGGGCTGTACTCTACGCTTCCTTTCATAATATATCCCGGCGTCAACCAGGCCCGAGAGATACAGGCACCTGCAGTGTTGGTCAGGAAATTTGAGCAACACTCTCAGAAACGCATCCATAAGTGGATGGAAACTCGACTGTGTAGTCCCAGTCTTCCCAACTGAGTCCGCAACAAACTCACTCTGGGTAGGAGCCGGTCGGGGCAAAAAAAAAACCCACACATGACTCTGATGGGATTCGAACCCACGACCTCCCAGCCGGGAGTCCGCGACGCTGACCACTTCGCCACGGCGGCTGGTACAATTTACTTCTTCATGTAAATCTGTCATGATGTCTGCGAAAAAAAAAAAAAAGTTTCATTTTTCACACAGGTTTATCAAACATGACTCGCATAGACAAACAAAACCTCTAATCTGCTACAGTTTTGAATCAGTTTTCATTGACTTACCAAAAGCTCAGTGACAGATCAGCATCAAGATGAATTACATAAAGCACATCATCAAAAGCTAAGAAGTTTAATTAAAATTCTCACTCCGTTTTTGAATTTAAAAAAGGTGTTTCAATTCAGCAGCAGGTGAATAAAATAAAATCTCTCTCTCTCTCTCTCTCTCTCTCTCTCTCTCTCTCTCTCTCTCTCTCTCTCTCTCTCTCTCTCTCTCTCTCTAACTGAAAAAAGCCTCGACTAAAAACTATCGCCTGCATTACATGGTCTTCAAAACATCGGGGCTACAGAATAGGATTGAGGATAATCAGTTGGATCGATTTCGTCTGTAATGAACCAGACTGAAGGGATGTTCACGACTGTGTTAGACTGCCAGTCAATTCATATTATGTTTGTACTGACCATTCATTTCCGAAGGCGGCTGATGCTACAAGCTAAAAACTTGCTCAGTACAGACATGCATTTCGCCCAAGACTTCCCCCCAAGTAGTTCCTTATAGCATTTTTTTTTTGGTGGTGCCTAAGTTGTGGTCATAGAGCACATAGTTTTTCGCGACAAATGCCTTTCTACTTGGCCAGGAGAAACAGGGTTCATTCTCTTTATCCTTTTTGTTCTGCTGTTTGCTGTCTTTCTTTTCCTTTTCCTTTCCTTTGTATCTCCCATTTCTCACGTCATTTACAACCAGAGCGTCTTGTATGAATAGAGTGAAAAGACGAAATGGTTATGAGCCTGTGGTTTCATGGTTTCTCTTCCCCCCCACCTATGGTCTGAAAACCAAATGTCGTTGTTTACAGATCTCTGGTGGTTCGTTGCTGTACTTGAGGATTACAATTATCTGGCTTGCCAAGGTTTTTATGTCTGTGAGTTTTTAAATTGATACTGTGTTTTCTTCTCTCTCTCTCTCTCTCTCTCTCTCTCTCTCTCTCTCTCTCTCTCTCTCTCTCTCTCTCTCTCTCTCTCTCTCTCCCCCCCCCTACCCCCTAAGTATATAGATTATTGGCTAATGCATTTTCACGTTGGCTAGTTGTTGCTTACCCGTGTAACGAATGAGAGAAAGAGACGGACAGACTGGGGAAAGACAGAGACAGACTGAGAGAGAAAGATATAGAGACAGAGAAGGAAAAAGCAGTCAGACAGACGTAAAGACAGACAGAGGAAGAGAGAGGAGGACGACGACGAGGAAGAGGAGAAGGAGAAGGAGGAAAAGGAGGAGGAGGAGAAGAAGAAGAAGAAGAAGAGAAGAAGAAGAAGAAGAAGAAGAAGAAGAAGAAGAACAAGAAGAAGAAGAACAACAACAACAACAACAACAAGGAGAGGGAAGAGGAGGAGGAGGAGGAGGATGAGGACAAGGAGGAGAAGGGGCGAGGACGAGGAGGACAAGGAGGAGGAAGAAGAGGAGGAGGATGCGTGGATATTCCAGAAACAAATGGAAGAAGACATGTATGGACAGCGTGACGGACGACGAGAAGACTTCCGATGTCATATTTGTGGGCAATACCGAAAGGTCACCCACCCATCTCCACACGCCTTCAGCTTGAAACGATGGTGATTATGTCAGGAGGCACAATGGACAAAGGGAGTTGAGAGCATGGTAAGAGAGTTTTACAGATGGTGCGGTGGCGCGTGTGTTAATGTCTGACTCTCACTTTCAAAAGTCTGGATGCGTGTATCGATTACTCCCTACACATACCCACCCACACACGAACGGCCAGGCAACACACACACACACAAAGTTTTTCTTTTCTTTTATATGCTGCCTGAACCATCAGGACATTACAAACACATATCACCATATATCATCAATATAAACTAGCAGGCACAAAATCAATACACGCTAACACACAGCGCGCAGGTCAACAAATCACATCAGCAACGATTATGCAATACACCCAATCCGCCGACACACATGCGGCAGTACAACCAGAGCAAATAACTATGCATAATTATGCAAGAGAGTTCAACGACCTCCTCATCCAGCAGAAGCTTTAACAGTCGCTCTCATTGACACAACATTATCAGCAAAGATCTTCCTGACACAGACCTCGCTGGCACAGACACTTGTGTCCTAACAGACACAGTTCACACACTTGGCTGCACCGAGCCCAAGTCACAGTCTATTGTACCAACCAGGGTAACTCTCACGGCAAGCAGAGGCGCTACAGGGACACAGTCCTAAGTGGTGTCCCCACAGGGCACACCCGCACAGAGAAAAAACCCTCAGACCGCTCCAGGTCAGGTATTCAACATACGTCGGACTAACGACCTCTCGGTCGGCCTCTCCACGCCAGCATGCATGACGAGGAATCCTTAGGCCCTTTACAATACCAACAACGCTACTGACCTGGCGGTCAGCCTCTCCACGCCAGCATGACGAGGAATCCTTAGGCCCTTTACAATACCAACAACGCTACTGACCTGGCGGTCAGCCTCTCCACGCCAGCATGACGAGGAATCCTTAGGCCCTTTACAATACCAACAACGCTACTGACCTGGCGGTCAGCCTCTCCACGCCAGCAAGATGGAGACAGCGCCTGGGGCAGGGGCTGTACCCCACGCCTGATGGCAATCAATTCATGCCAAGCCGGACACAGGGGCCTCGCCGTCAGCTGGGTAACTGTATAACTATATTGGTTACCTGGCCCGCTACTTACATATTTACCGTCCTTGTCTTGTCACCAGCGGTCACTCTTCACATAATACATTTCATTACAGTTTGGGGAAAACACCCATAATATAGTCTGCTAAGTTTCAATATAATGTGTGCATTATAATAGAAAAATTCATCGATTAGCACCATGAGTGAATACATTGAAGAATACAACAAAGGTTCCCTCGCGTAACACTTTCAAAAGTACCAAGAATACAATTATTGCAGATAAAGGAACGATTTCCACTTGTCCCTTTTTATCACGGTGACGATCGACCGTTACAAGAAAAGATGTTTTTATTTTCCACCTCATCATCATTTGACGTGTCCACAGCAGGGATCAGAATACATTTTCCGATAATTTTATACACAATGATTTCAATCCTCACTTCCAGAGCTCACCAACACTCACTCCATTATAATACTTTGGGAAAAAGGTAAACGACGCTTTTTTCAATAATATCGACTTGATTTCACCACTTTTCCCCGATCACATATAAATACACACACATTCTCTCTTCTACCCACTCCATTCTCAATCACCTCTCGACTCACGCATTCATTAACCACAGTTTCCTACAATCACCCTATGTCTCGTCAAGTTTTGTCAATCACAAGATCAGTCAAGGTTACAATCAAATGTTTTAGGCCTTCACTCAAAACTGGCAATCTCACGACCACCTGTAGGGGAAAACCTACTCCATCAGTACTAACCCTAACTTCCATTTACCTAGTCACACATACCCGATTACCACCAAAACCAAGCAAGGAGTCTCTCACTGCCACCGTGGGGATGTTTCTAGGCCGCAAGTCGACAGAGATCACAGCAAATCCTCGCTCCCTGACTGAAAATAAAACGAGCGTGAGTAGCTGTAAACAGGTAAACAGGTGAACAGGTAAACTTGCGCCGTCTAAAAACTGTCCCCAGGCACAATTCGGGACCAGACAAAAATGGTCCGTCACAGAGAGACAACAGGTTGAGGAGCATAGTACGTATGATAGGCCAAAGTGACCATTCACCTGGAGAGAAAAGATATCGTGAGAGTGGACAGCTATTTTCTTTCCTCTGGAATGGCTAATTAGCATGCTAAAACAGATATATATATATATATATATATATATATATATATATATATATATATATATATATATATATATATATATGAATAAGAGAGAGAGAGAAATGAAATTTTAAAAAAAAACAGGCAAAACAAGCAATGTAAAAACAATATAATCCAACATTTCGAGCGGCTGCTCTTTTTCAAGGACGACAGACTGTGTAATCACGTCCGAAGTGGATATAATATAATATAATATAATATAATATAATAATATAATATATACATACATACATACATACATTGACATCGCAACAATGACGTCATATCAAGGAATACCCCTTTCAGACCGTGTACAGTAGGGTCCTGGTGTCGGTCGCTTTGAAAGCTGAGGCGAAACATGTTAATGAACTTTGCATGTGTCTCAACATCGATCGGTTACATTCAGGGTGTACGGCGACGTTTCGGTGTTGCATGATGACCACAGGGGCAGACCAGCTATTGATGACAAGCGTGAAAACAATCATTCCGAAGCCAGCAGGTACCATAGACTTCTCCACTCACTCATCATACTGTGTTTTGGGGAATGAGCAGGGTTAGAGGAAGGCGGAGGAGGGGGGGGGGGCAGGGAGGGGGAGGCATGGCTCGTCGCAGAGTTACTTCCCGTGGCGACGGAGTGTTGACATCCGTTCTCCAGACGATCCCTGGGGACTAACAAGCTATCTGATTTTGATCTGTGTGAAACGGAGCGGGCGGAGGGAGGGGGAAGGAGGTCGAAGATGGAGAGGGGGATAGGGTGGGATATGCTCAACAGTGATGGACTCATAGAATGAAAATAAAGAGAGAACGTCTGATATGATGAATATGTCGAAAATGTAATCATCATCATCATCATCATCATCATCATCATCATCATCATCATCGCCATCATCACCACCACCAACATCATCGCCGTCGTCGTCGTTGTCGTTGTCATCATCATCTACATTTCGACCTCTTGAGTCTTCTTCAGGCAGAAACAAATAACATTTAGGACAGTGAAAACGAAGAACGAGAAACCACTTATCGCCTCATAATCGGCGCGAAAATCAAAATCAAATAATCCAACAGCAATTTTGAATTATGCGCCGAATATGAGAAGATAAGTGGTTTCTCGTTCTTCGTTTTCACTGTCCTAATTGTTTGTTTGTTTTTGCCGGAAGAAGACCCAAGAGGTCGAAATGCATTGTGTTTTGTCCTGTACTTTGTTTGTCTGTGTTCTTGGCGGTAACTAACCCCATTTCTGTCTAAATTTTGCTTCATTTTCCGCCCGCAGTCCTTTCGTTTTGAGATGATACATACATACATACATACATACATACATACATACATACATACATACATACATACATACATACATACATACATACATACATACATACATGCATGCATACATAGGCTACATATATGCATACAAATGCGCGCGCGCGCGTGTGTGTGTGTGTGTGTGTGTGTGTGT
>JADBJO010006252.1:95000-102500 GCA_016801955.1 Conus betulinus
CGGACAAATTTAACGCACACTTTCTGTTATTATCAGATATCCTTCACAGACTATTAGGGTATCTACTGAAGATACACGTCCGACTTCCTTAATATCATTTTGCAAACAAAGACTTGGATCCAGTAACTCACTCAAGATTCCCCATCTTGCTGCGCATGAAGTAGGAATGCCTACAGCGCAGTTAAAGACAAAAAATCCATGGGTCCTGATAATATACCCGCATTTCTTTTCAAACTCGTTCTACCTTACCTTACATACATGAAAACAAAATGATTCGTCGGATCCAAATAATTTAAGACCTATGTCGTTACTATCAATTCTATCCAAACCCCTCGAAAGACATACATACGCACACGTATTTCAGTTCATGGTTGAAACATACTATTTCACCCACTCCAGTCTGGATTCCTACGTAAATCACTCCTGCCACAGCATTATCACGAATGTGTGACTCATGGCTTTCAAATATGAACCAATCACAAATGACAGGGGTTGTTTTTCTTGACTTCAGAAAGGCGTTTGATCTTGTTGAGCATTCCATTCTTTTAAAAGAAACTACCGTCTACTTGAACCATTCCTCGTCAGTCTCATTATTCCAATTATGCTTGACTAAGCATGTGGTGTGCTAAATGGCAAAGCCTCCACTTCAGACGTTGTCAGACATGGAGTCCCACAAGGGTCAGTACAAGCCCGTTCTATTCTGCATCTTTATCAGTGATTTACCATTGTCCATATCAGATGAAAAGGTCGCGACAGAATTATTTGTTGATGACTCGTCACTCCAAAGAATTGGTAGTGATCTACAGACAACAGAAACTTCTCTCCAGGAAAGTCTAAATGACATGCCACACTGATGTCATTCAAACCCAATGGTCATACACCCAGCCAAAACCAAATCTATGACTATAGCTACCCGCCAAAAGCACCAATTGACTCCTCTTTGCCTACAACTTCAGTTGAGTGGCACTCCTATCGAACAGGTAGACGAGCATCGTGTTTCAGGCGTAACTATAGATAAAGAACTGAAATGGCAATCCCGTCTCAATAATGTATGCAAGATAGTCTCAAAAAAACGTTTCCTGTTGTCTCAGTTAAAGCGCTACGTCAACAGTACTATGCTTAAACATTATTTCAATGCACACATAATGTCACGTATCAATTACGCTTCAATAGTGTGGGACGGGAATAGTGATGTCTACAAAAAAGCTGAGTTCTCTCCATAGACGTGCAGCAAAGTTACTCCATCCAGCCGTACCTCTCGCAACAGATGAAAAACTAAAAGCGCTGAATATATTTCCTCTGAGCAAGCAACTGGGATTCAACAAGGCATCATTTACGTTTACAATCTCGATAGATACCCACGCGTTGCTCAATTCAAAACAAGCCTGGCCATCTCTGGATCATATACCTGGAATGAACTTCCACCTAGTCTACAAAATACGAATGCGTTAGAAACTTTTCAAGAAACGTTCACAAAAAATATTTTATGTCTCAATAATTTGATTATTCGATTCGTCAATTCGCAAAGTATTCTGTAAACCATACTTTTAATACAGTATCTAAACATAAAATCTTCTCCATTACATCTCACATCCCCACTTCCACTCTATCATCCATCTTCTCCTCCCCCTACCTACCATTCCCCCCCCCCCCCCTCATCCGACCTCTCTCTCTCTCTCTCTCTCTCTGTAGTTTTGTTTGTTTGCTGTTATGTTTGTTTGTTTGTTTGTTTCATCCTGTTTGACTACCCACCATGTCATTATTATGTTTATGAATACCCTGCTTATCTGTGCAGAATCAGGTAACAGTGTTGCTATCTTTAATTGTCAGTATGAATGATGCATGTTGAAATAATGTATACGTGACAAGGACAGATTACAAGGCCAGGCTTGGCCTAAAATCTTTATCCTTGCATATTAAAGATCAATCAGTCTCTCTTTCTCTCTCTCTCTCTCTCTCTCTCTCTCTCTCTCTCTCTCTCTCTCTCTCTCTCTCTCTCTCTCTCTCTCTGTGTGGTGTGTGTGTGTGTGTGTGTGTGTGTGTGTGTGTGTGTGTACGCGCGTGCATTTGTCTCCTCGTATGTACGTGTGTATCGGGAGTGGAATGGATCGGGGATAGAGGAAGGGAGGGCTGTCAGGGGGAGGCCGCGTGCATCTACATTCGTGTATATGTATGCCTGTGTGAGTCTGCAGGGCAAAAAGTGGCAAACAAAGGAGAGTGGAAAGTCCGGATATAGTGCAGTGAACAGCGGTATAGCGTAGTGTGTGTGTGTGTGTGTGTGTGTGTGTGTGTGTGTGTGTGTGTGTGTGTGTGTGTGTGTGTGTTTGTGTGTGTGTATGTGTGTGTGTGTGTGTGTGTGTGTGTGTGTGTGTGTGTGTGTGTGTGTGTGTGTGTGTGTGTGTGTGTGTGTGTATGAGACAGAGAGAGAGAGAGAGAGAGAGAGAGAGAGAGACAGACAGACAGACAGACAGACAGACAGACAGAGACCCATGCCGATCCTGACATGCTTCGGTGCCAGCAGTCTGTGGAGAGACCTATCTACGTCAGACTGTGGAGAGGCTACCCACCAGTGCAGACACTGCCACGTTGCTCGGTGACGTCAATTTAATTTTGTCAGACTGAATCTGATGGCGAAGAGAAGGCAGCACTTGTTTCTCGTTTCTTTCATTTTCCGTAATGCCCATCTCTTAGACCATTGGGTAAAATCTTGGCAACGATTGGCACTGCAGAAGAAGCGAAGTGGACCGAAATTGTGCATGTCGTGGTGGCCCTCATTTCTTTGCTTTCTCTCCTTTAGGGGCGTTATCAATGTTGCATAATTCCGTCATCGTTGATTTAGAAGGAGGAGCAATCTTTCGCCTGGGTCATGAGTTTTCATCTCTGTCTTCATTGTTACAAACAGTTTTTTTTTTTCATCTCTCTCTCTCTCTCTCTCTCTCTCTCTCTCTCTCTCTCTCTCTCTCTCTCTCTCTCTCCGTCCTGTCTGTCTCTCTTTGTCTCTGTCTCTGTCGCTGTCTCTCTGTCTCTCTCTCTCTTGCTCACTCGCTCTCTGTCTGTCTGTCTGTCTCTCTCTCTCTCTCTCTCTCTCTCTCTCTCTCTCTCTCCCTTTCTTTTTTTTTTATCTATCTATTCCAATCCATGATGAAGTTAGTGTTTTTTGTATCGTTCCTTCTCTACAAACGTATCCACTGACTCCCAAAGAAAGAGCAAACAAAAGCGAGAAGAACAGATCGTCACCTGCGATTTATTAGTCTGAGGAATTGATCTGATGTCTGGAGTGGAGCAAAAGCGGTCCTCTCACGATCATTTATCACGGGAATCTCACGTGACGTGTGGCTTTTCGGGTCATGCGCTTGAATCCATCTTCAATGCACCACCACTCTAGCTGAAAGGTCGAAGGCGGAAGGGGCATGGTGTAAGGGGCGTTGGTGAGGGGTGGGATGGGGGTATTCCAAGCAGGTGAAAAATGGATTCTGTGCCACTGCAGTCAATTTACCCCCCCCCCCTCCCCCCCCCCTCCTTTTTTTTTTTTAATTTTTTTTCAAGCGGCTGAGTATGTCCACTCTGAAAGCGGCAATGTGTGTTCTGAATACATGATCCAAATATCCACTGCTCATGAAAATTCCTTTTAGGCCCAGTATCTCTGATCTAGAGAAAAAAAAAGGTTTCACTGACACAAAGTGTGTATATGCACGTACTTACATACATTTGGACAATTGTTTCTTAACAAGCCCTCTCACCCCATTTGACGCACATGCACAGCTCAGAATACCAGATTAAGCAACTAAGTGCAGATAACCAATCCATCAGTCTGGAAAGACGTAACACAGTGAAGAAAATCCGAAATGGAGAGACCCAGATCCACAGATCTGAACTTTTTTATATGGATAATAGCAACACTGCGTGTTCTTCTGACTCGGATGCTTCTGTCAGTACACGCATGTTCCCTACAAGGGGACTGCACGTGTGTGGAGGTGGGGGGGGGGATATGATTGTGTCAGCCTGGCCTCTCACGCAGGCTCAGAAAATGGCAGAAAAGTGCGAAGGCCGTTGAAAAAACGCGGCAACTGTAGGCGCCATGATGTAAAACAAGGGAGACAATGCACGTGTAATGAATACACACCATGGGGAAATAGAGGGCAAAGGCTGAGAAGGACGAATGGGGAAGAAAGCCATGTAGATTTTGATTCCAAGAAAGTCTTTTTTCAGGACGTTGATCATGAAGCTGCGTATGAAAGGTGTCACAGTTCAGGAATCAAGATGGAAGGTGGGGAGAAAAGTTGCTAAAAAGAACCTGACGACCCTCGGCATGCGCCCGTCCCCATTTTGAACGGTCTCGTATCCTTGTTATCCTCTCTCTCTCTCTCTCTCTCTCTCTCTCTCTCTCTCTCTATCTCTCTCTCTCTCTCTCTCTCACCTCTCTCTCTCTCTCACTCTCACTCGCACACACACACACACACACACACACGCACACACACACACACACACACACACACACACACACACACACACACACACACACACACCAGAGGACACGCACGCACGCACGCACGCACGCACGCACGCGCACCACACACACACACACACACACACAACACACACAACACACACACACACACACACGACACACACCAGAGAGACGGGGGGGGCGGTTTGTGGAGAAGAGAAGAGTAACTAAGGGGCGAGGGATGTTTGGTGAGAATGGGCAGGGTGAAAGATCAGACAACTAGCGAGGAGAGAGAGAGAGAGAGAGAGAGAGAGAGAGAGAGAGAGAGAGAGAGAGAGAGAGAGAGAGAGAGAGAGAGAGAGAGAGAGAGACGGGCGAGGAGGACAGAGTCACTAGAATGTTCGTCTTGCTCACCGAGTCCTGACTGAGTCAGACAAAGCCAGAATTTCAGCCACGGTCTGAGAAATGGCGGGCAGAGACACGGAGGGCAAAGAAAAACCCCACCAGTCCTGACTCTTCATGACGGGAAGAAAAAACATCTTTCCACCTCTGGTCACAATTGCAAATAAACATCTTAACACTATCCAACCAATCAAGTCTTTTGACGTATAGGACGTTCATTAAGTGTACTAGAATTCCATCCAAAACATGTACAGTGAGTAAGGCTTATTGCCGAAAATTTCTTGTCTTGTTTTGTGTCGTTCATTAATTGCGTTACTTCACACTTTGTTTTGTGTGCTCTTTCTGCTTTTTCGTCATGTACAGTGAACTTAAGCTAGTGGACCGAGTATGTAATTTAAGAGTTCCATTGCTTGTGGAGCTAACACAGATATTTTTGCTGTTCATCGTATCTGTATTTGTGGCATCAGTGCACGTCTATGCGGTCGTGTGTAAGTGTGTGTGTGTGTGTGTGTGTGTGTGTGTGTGTGTGTGTGTGTGTGTGTGTGTGTGTGTGTGTGTGTGTGTGTGTGTGTGTGTGTGTGTGTGTGACTGCGAGAGAAATGAAATTTATTCAGGGTCGGCCACAGCCCCTTCTGAAGAGGGATTCCATTCAATTTGTAGCATGGTGAGTACAACAATGACGACAAAATACATAAATACATGAAGTACACTTGCTATACAAGTACACGAAGTACAATTTACTAAGATACTAACTTCAGAATAGGATAGCAATATTTATATAACATCGACACTTCAATGCATTTATAAACTAAGCACAAAAAATCGCCTCTTAAAGACGCTATACAAATATATGCACAGTTTCCTCACATTCATTTGATTTCTGTTCGTCACTTGTAGACTTACACGGAAGTGATATGGGTTTGCACAGTATTTAAATGGAATACGTTCCTGCCGAAGGTCACTGAGAGCAGGACGGGAGAACAAAAAGTGTGATTCGCCATCGTTTACCTTTTTACATAGCAGATATCTCACACTGCAATCATGAACTTCATTATACCTTTGACGATGCACTGCTATATCTGAGACATCCAAATCTGAACTTTATCATGTAATTCTTAACATGTCTGTCAATATCAAGTGAAAGATACATTTCGCAATTATTGGATGATTTTAAACCTTCTGTATTATGAAAACTGGCACTTTCCTGAATATGTTCATGCCAGTTTTGCCATCTGTTATGAATGACTCTTTGACGAAATACTTGCAAAAAATATTTCACATTCTCCACAGCCTGGTTCAACATAAAAATCCCAACACCATTTTGAAATAGTATCTTACGAACACCTGATGCCTATGTGGATTCACCACGTGAAACTAACCAAAATAAGAATTTGTAAGCCTTCAAAGGTAACTTATTGTTACTCATCTGTGACATTTTCAGCCAATATCTAATACACTGCACACGTGAATTTATAGAAATAGGATAATGTTCAGTGTCTCCATAAACTAAATCAGTAGGTGTTTTTATATATGAACGGCTTAAATCCGTTTAGAACATGTAAATAAACCTTTTCAATATGGACAGTGGCAGCATGCAATCCCTTAAGTTCAGCATCATAGAGAGCAATGGGTATCAATTGATTTTACAGTACTTTAACCAAATTATTATTAAGTACGTACAATCTTTGCAAAATGCATAGCATTGCATTTTTCGCCTTGCTAGCGAGATTTTTACAAGCAGCTGCAAAACTAGCTTTGGTTGAAAAATAAATGCCAGGATATTTATAACAATCAACAACAGCCATTTGTTCCTCGTTAAAACCCCTCTCTCTCTCTCTCTCTCTCCTCTCCTCTCCTCATCCTCTCTCTCTCTCTCTCTCTCTCTATCTCTCTCTCTCTCTCTCTCTCTCTCTCTCTCTCTCTCTCTCTCTCTCGCTGCAAAGACACCCCCCTCTTCTAAATAGACCAATATTGATCTTTTTCATATTTACCGTAAGTTGCAGTCTTGATGCTGCATTACACAAATTGGTCAGCTGGGTCTGAAGGCCAACTGGGGTGTTTGACAACAACGTTATATCATCTGCCAATAATAAAACAAATAATCCAACTATATCTGGAGACAGTGTTGCACCGTGTCTTTTCATTTCTTGTGCCAATTCCTTGATACATAAGGAAAACAAGACAGGGCTTCACGTGTTTCCTTGCTTCACACCTTTTGCACAAATTATGTAGTCTGTAAAATCTCCACCACACCTAACCCTTGCTTTAACACAATCATGCAAAATGCTCTTAATACAGCGATTCATCTTACCCCTTATCCCATTCTTTAAAAGTATTGGCCAAAGCAATTTTCTAGACACTGAATCAAATGCCATTCCGAAGTCAGTGAAGGCTACGTACAATTTGCGATTCCATGAAAACTGTTTTCTGCATGATAGCTAAAAGTGTGAATATTTGATCGATGGTTAAATAACCTTTCTTAAAACCCGCTTGTCACTCTCCCGTACTATTATGATGTCAACCCGTTCTTGAAATAACAGCCAATTATAAACCTACAAAACTCACTACTTATATCACAAAATGATATGCCCCTGTAATTGTTTGGATCATTGACTTCTCCACTCTTAAATAAAGGCAATATCATTTATACT
>JADBJO010006252.1:107500-110000 GCA_016801955.1 Conus betulinus
CGCATGACATTATTGACCAAAATGTTTTTAATCACAGAAGACAATGTCATGACCTCTTTCACCACACAGGTGACATCTGGAACAGATTACTTGATAGCTCGGTGACTGATTGCGGCTAACTTAACTTCTAACAGCAATATGAGAGAATTAAAATAGCTTCAGTTTATCAACTGAGGTTAATCAATCTGAAGTAGTTCATCAGAGAATATAAAAACGAAATGGTAATCAAAGCAAGCAGGATGTTATGATGCATGCGAATGCAGTACGCAAAGTGCTTAAAGAGCCAGTCTGAAGAATTGAATGCAAATGGAGGAATTTGTTGACTGGTCCAAGAAAAACTGAAAGGTTCACGTATACTGAATCGAGCTTATACATTGTTCATCTGGAGGCAGACCGTGTGTGTGTGTGTGTGTGGGGGGGGGGGGGGGGGGGGGAGACAGAGACAGAGAGAGGCAGAGAGAGACAGAAAGACAAAGTGATAGTCAGACAGACAGACAGACAGACAGACAGAGAGCAAATGGATCAAACAGAGAGAAAGTGAGACCGTCTCAGACCTTCTTCCAAATTGATTCAGTCAGATACTCTGGAACTGGGAATTTCAGCAGTGTGTAGCAGACCGGTGAAAATCGAACGTTGGCATGTCGTCAGACTCCCTTCCTTTCTTTTCACGAACGATTTATCATTGAAGACAGCGCTGGAACCTCGCCCGCCAGACAATACCTGGAAGAACTTAGTCGACGGGGAGCGCGTGGAGTTTGTAAGCTGAATTTAATGAGCTGGAATAATTCTGGTGGAGAGGTGCTATCCCCCGGTTGTTTCGTTTTCTTCTGAAACATTTTTCATGTAACGTCTTATTCGTACAGTTCTTCGGTGGTTCATCAAAAGTGAGAAACTATCTCAGTGTTCGGGATTTTCAGCTGTTTCAAATGTCTTAACACAAACTAGAACATTTCAAGGTAAACTGACCTGGGGATGTGAATAGCAATATATACATGCGCGCGCACGTGGGTGTGTGTGCGTGTGTGTGTGCGCGCGCGCGTGCGTACGTGTGTGTGTGTGTGTGTGTGTGTGTGTGTGTGTGTGTGTGTGTGTGTGTGTGTGTGTGTGTATGTGTGTGTGTGTGTGTATGTGTTTTTGTATATGCGAACGCGCGTGCGTGCGTGCGTGCGTGCGTGCATCGTGCGCGCGCGCGCGCGCGCGCGCGTGTGTGTGTGTGTCTGTCTGTCTGTCTGTATATGTGTGTGTGTGTTTTGTATATGCGAACGCGTGCGCGCGCGCGCGCGCGCGCGCATGTGTGTGCGTGTGCGTGTGCGTGTGTGTGTGTGTGTGTGTGTGTGTGTGCACGCGCGTGTGTATGTCTGTGTGTGTGTATGTGTGTGTGTGTGCTTGTGTACTTGTTTTGTGTGTGAGTGAGTGTATATGTGTGTGTGTGAGTGAATGAGTGAGTGTGTATGCGTGTGTGTGTGTGCGCGCGCGCGAGTGCGTCTGTGACCATGGCAGCCAATAAAGCTTGGACGTTCCTGATACCTGAAAACTTAATCAGTGTAAATGGCTAAACAGTAGTCTCTAATTCATTTCATAAAAAGGTGTCATCATAGCATTAAAAGAACCCCCACACAGAAATCAGGCAAGCAGATGATAAACCAATAGCTGTTTTTATGACTTCTGTAGTCTACTGACGGGCTGTAACACAGATTTAACAGCCCTCTACCTCAGGTGTCTGTCATAGCCCTCTACCTCAGGTGTCTGTCATAGCCCTCTACCTCCCTACCTCAGGTGTCTGTCATAGCCCTCTACCTCAGGTGTCTGTCATAGCCCTCTACCTCCCTACCTCAGGTGTCTGTCATAGCCCTCTACCTCAGGTGTCTGTCATAGCCCTCTACCTCAGGTGTCTGACATAACCCTCTACCTCAGGTGTCTGCCAGAACCATCTACCTCAGGTGTCTGACACAGCCCTCTACCTCAGGTGTCTGACATAGCCTCTCTACCTCAGGTGTCTGTCATAGCCCTCTACCTCAGGTGTCTGCCAGAACCATCTACCTCAGGTGTCTGACATAGCCATCTACCTCAGGTGTCTGACATAGCCATCTACCTCAGGTGTCTGTCGGAACCCTCTACCCTCCGGTGTCTGCCAGAACCCTCTGCCTCGGTGTCTGACATAGCCCTCTACCTCAGGGTTTTTCACAAATATCTACCTCAGGTATCTGACAGAGCACCAACTTCACAGCCACACATTGCCGTGTCGGTTGTTCCCTGCCACACCATACCCCCCCTCCCCACCCCCCCCCCCCCCCCCCCCCCCTGTGTAGAGGTGTTCAAAGACAGACTGAGCGCATTCCCTGCCCCTCCCTCCCACCTCTATATGTGCTTAGAGGTGTCCAAAGACAGACTGAGCGCATTCCCTGCTCCCCCCCCCCCCCCCCCCCCCCCCCCCCCCGCCCTGTGTGTAGAGGTGTCCAGAAACAGGCTGAGCGCATTCCCAAGGACAGGTTTGGAACTA
>JADBJO010006252.1:115000-130000 GCA_016801955.1 Conus betulinus
GAGAGAGAGAGAGAGAGAGAGAGCGTAGAGAGCGTCGGCAGATATATCTGTGTACATATAAGCTACACCGTAAATTTGACGATGTATCAGACCACTAGCAAAGATGAACTGTCCCACGATCATAAACCACGCTTTGTACATATGCTTTCAAACGAGTGCCAGCCAAAACGCCAGTAAACAAACTATTTCATCTGCCTATTTTCTCTCTATGCTTCTTGTGCACTCTTGGCAATCTGCTGCACAATCTTAAATGAAACAGGGCTCCACTGAACATCACCAAAGTCAGTCAGCAGCAGTGCAGTGTCCCCTCTGTTGAGTTGCCTTAGGGTGGCCTGATACTGCTGCTCCCTGCAGACCGCCCACAGCATGGCTGAGGCAGATCGAACTTGAATGTGGCAGAGAAATCCAGGAGTAGGGATGAGGACCGTAGGACCAATAGCCACCAGTCAGTTAATGATGGTCATATTCCAGCCGACCAAGGATACCATATTTGCGCTGAACAGTGTCCTTAGAGGACAGGGACAATGATACAGTCTCAACAACACATTCCGACTGAGCTTGATTTATATGCTACGTGAAGGAAAGCAAAAAACAAGGGGGGGGGGGGGGGGGGACATGAATGGCAGCAGGAAAGGGAAAACGTACAGAAATTTAGAAATAAGGAAACAGGGAACTGACCACAATCAAAAAGAGAAAATATGAAACTGGAAAGAAGAAAAAAAAACTGAGATGGAAAACAGATTGTCAGAAAGAAAAAGGAAGTGGAGACTATGAACAGTCAGAAAGACACAGAAAGCAATATTAGGAACGGACAGAAAGACACAGAAAGCAATATTAGGAACGGACAGAAAGACACAGAAAGCAATATTAGGAACGGCCAGAAAGACACAGAAAGCAATATTAGGAACGGCCAGAAAGACACAGAAAGCAACATTAGGAACGGACAGAAAGAAAAAGAAAGTGAGACTCAACATGTCAGAAAGAAGGGGAAAGTGACTATAAAAATTGTCAGAAAGAGACAGATAGTGACAATTATAACCATTTAAAAAGAAACAGCCATAGAGAATGAAAACAGTCATCGGGAAAAGAAAACTTAGAAATAAGAGGAAACGGAATGTGAAAACTGTCTGAAAGAAAAAGGAAGGGAGAAGGAAAGGAAAGTAGTGAGAAAGGGGGAAAAAAAAGCTTTCAGATATATTGAAAAGTAATGGGATATTGAACAAAGAGAAAGGGGCAGAAAGGGAGGATAAAAACAGTCACGTGGGAAAAGAAAGCAGTCAGATATAAAGAAAAGGAAAGGGCCAGGAAAGGAAAGTTGCAAGGAACTGACAACTCACACTCAGAATAAAAAAAAAAAAAAGGAAAAACTGAAAATCAATTGTCGGAGAAGAAAACTAGGGGGGCATTAAGACAAACAAGAAAGAGAAAAGGGCGATTCAACGGATATGGGCAGAAAGAAACAGAAAGGGGATTGAAAACAGACAGAAAGACAAAAATCAAGGAGATTGAGAGACAGAGCGAAAAAAAAAAAAAGGAAAGGATGGTTGAAAACACGGCGCCAAAGAAAAGGAAAATAAAATAGAAAAGATCTTAAGAAACGAATGCACGGAGACAGGGAAAGGGGAAAAAAAAGAAACAAGAAAACACGCCAAAAAAAATGACAGAGAGAGGGGGGGAGCGCGCGCGCGCGCGCGCGCGCACACACACACACACACACACACACACCACACACACACACACACACACACACACACACACACACACACACACAAAACGTGATTAGCGGAGGGTGGAAATAGAGGAGTATGGGGATGGGGTAAAAAGCGAAAGAAGAGGACAAAACAAAGAAAGAAAAACGACAAGACGCCCAGGGGAGCAATATCCCTTTTTTTTATCTCAGACACTTTTTCCCCACTATTTTTTTTTTCTTTCACATACATTTAATAAAATCGGCTGTTTCTACAACGCCATGTTTTTCATCGAATCGATAAGAAGTAAGTTTCCAAGTGTGTGTGTGTGTGTGTGTGTGTGTGTGTGTGTGTGTGTGTGTGTGTGTGTGTGTGTGTGTGTGTGTGTGTGTGTGTGTGTGTGTGTGTGGTGTGTGTGTGTGAGTGGAGTGTAAGTGTGTGTGTGTGTGTGTGTGTGTGTGTGTGTGTGTGTGTGTGTGTGTGTGTGTGTGGTGTGTGAAAGAGAGAGAGACATCCAGTGACGTGTTGAGAGCTAGCTCAGGTCAGGGGGAGGAGGGGGTGGGGAGATACAAGTGGGGGAGGAGGGTGGTAGGAAGAGGTGGGATATGCACTACATCCACCCCCATCGTTCACTACCACCACCCCCTCACCCCTGTCCCCGCCATCCCAGATCTCCCCGTTCCCACACCCTACCCCACCCATCACCCCACCTCCACCTTCACCGCCCTTCAGTCACCCGCTTGACAACCTTTCAATGTCAGTGCCATCATCAACGACCCGTCACGGTGTGCGGACTACTCCTCTATGTACCCCGCACATCTTTTCACCCAGGAGGTCAGAAAGCGCAGCGGCTATGCCTAAGTAAACATGAAATAGTGAAATCAATTGGGGGAGTGTTGCCTAAGTAAACATGAAATAGTGAAATCAATTGGGGAGTGTCGCCTAAGTAAACATGAAATAGTGAAATCAATTGGGGAGTGTTGCCTAAGTAAACATGAAATAGTGAAATCAATTGGGGGAGTGTCGCCTAAGTAAACATGAATAGTGAAATCAATTGGGGGAGTGTTGCCTAAGTAAACAGAAATAGTGAAATCAATTGGGGGAGTGTCGCCTAAGTAAACATGAATAGTGAAATCAATTGGGGGAGTGTCGCCTAAGTAAACATGAAATAGTGAAATCAATAGGGGGAGTGTCGCCTAAGTAAACATGAAATAGTGAAATCAATTGGGGGAGTGTCGCCTAAGTAAATATGAAATAGTGAAATCAATAGGGGGAGTGTCGCCTAAGTAAAATATGAAATAGTGAAATCAGTTGGGGGAGTGTCGCCTAAGTAAACATGAAATAGTCAAATCAATTGGGGGAGTGTCGCCTAAGTAAACATGAAATAGTGGAATCAATTGGGGGAGTGTCGCCTAAGTAAACATGAAATAATGATATCAATTGGGGGAGTGTCGCCTAACTAAACAGAAATAGTGAAATCACTTGGGGAGCGTCGCCTAACTAAACAGAAATAGTGAAATCAATTGGGGGAGCGTCGCCTAATTAAACAGAAATAGTGAAATCAATAGAGGGAGAGTGGTTAGCGTCGCGGACTCCCGGCTGGGAGGTCGTGGGTTCGAATCCCATCAGAAGTCATGTGGGTTTTTCTGCCCCGACCGGCTCCTACCCAGAGTTGAGTTTGCTGCGGACTCAGTTGGGAAGACTGGGACCACACAGTCGAGTTTCATCCACTTAATGGATGCGTTTCTGAGAGTGTTGCTCAAATTTCCTGACCAACACTGCAGGTGCCTGTATCTCTCGGGCCTGGTTGACGCCGGATATATTATGAAAGGAAGCGTAGAGTACACAGCCCTGTCATGTAGTCTCAGACCGAAATGGAAATCCGTAGCATCATCATAATCATCCTCATTCTCATCGATCATCAGCATAAAAAAAAGTCTCAAATTCTGTGGCCCTTCATGCCCTGCTCTCATGGTGACCTCAGTTTCGATGTCCTCTCCACGTCTGTGGCCTTGGTTTGGTTCCGTCGGGTCACCGGTATCGGCGAGTCCATGGGGCTGTCGTTGGACGGACGTGGTGGCGCCCTCCGGAGGGAGAGCTCACTCACGCCGGCTCCGCGACTAAGCAATTATTGTCGTCAGTAGGGGGCTTAGTAGGTGGTGTCCTGCGTATGTTAGACAGAACAGAAACAGGCGCCACTGAACACCACTGAAGTGACTCGGCAGCAGTGCAGTGTCTCCTCCGTGGGTTGCCTCTTGACGACTTGACATTGACTGCTGCCTGTGGATTGCCGGTGCCGGGGCTGCGGCGGGGCCGACCGGGCCGTGGCTGTGGACAGGGTGTCGGAATGAGCGGAGTGAAATCAATTGGGGGAGTGTCGCCTAAGTAAACAGAAATAGTGAAATCAATTGGGGGAGTGTCGCCTAAGTAAATATGAATAGTGAAATCAATTGGGGGAGTGTCGCCTAAGTAAACATGAATAGTGAGATCAATTGGGGGAGTGTCGCCTAAGTAAATATGAATAGTGAAATCAATAGGGGGAGTGTCGCCTAAAGTAAACAGAAATAGTGAGATCAATTGGGGGAGTGTCGCCTAAGTAAATATGAATAGTGAAATCAATTGGGGGAGTGTCGTCTAAGTAAACATGAATAGTGAAATCATTGGGGGAGTGTCGTCTAAGTAAACAGAACTAGTGAAATCAATTGGGGGAGTGTCGCCTAAATAAACAGAAATAGTTAAATCATTTGGGGGAGTGTCGCCTAAGTAAACATGAAATAGTGAAATCAATAGGGGGAGTGTCGCCTAATTAAACAGAAATAGTGAAATCAATTGGGGGAGTGTCGCCTAAGTAAATATGAATAGTGAAATCAATAGGGGGGAGTGTCGCCTAAGTAAATATGAATAGTGAAATCAATTGGGGAGTGTCGCCTAAGTAAATATGAATAGTGAAATCAATTGGGGGAGTGTCGCCTAAGTAAACATGAATAGTGAAATCAATTGGGGGAGTGTCGTCTAAGTAAACAGAACTAGTGAAATCAATTGGGGGAGTGTCGCCTAAATAAACAGAAATAGTTAAATCATTTGGGGGAGTGTTGCCTTAGTAAATATGAATAGTGAAATCAATTGTGGTAGTGTTGTCTAAGTAAACAGAAATAGTGAAATCAATTGGGGGAGTGTCGCCTAAGTAAACATGAATAGTGAAATCAATTGGGGGAGTGTCGCCTAAGTAAATATGAATAGTGAAATCAATTGGGGGAGTGTTGCCTAGTAAATATGAATAGTGAAATCAATTGGGGGAGTGTCGCCTAAGTAAACAGAAATAGTGAAATCAATTGGGGGAGTGTCGCCTAAGTAAACAGAAATAGTGAAATCAATTGGGGGGGAGTGTTGCCTAAGTAAACAGAAATAGTGAAATCAATTGGGGGAGTGTCGCCTAAGTAAACAGAAATAGTGAAATCAATTGGGGGAGTGTCGCCTAAGTAAACAGAAATAGTGAAATCAATTGGGGGAGTGTTGCCTAAGTAAACAGAAATAGTGAAATCAATTGGGGGAGTGTTGCCTAAGTAAACAGAAATAGTGAAATCAGTTGGGGGATCGTCGGCTAAATAAACAGAAATAGTGAAATCAAAACGGGAAGTGTCGGCTGAGTAAACATGAAGTAGCGAAATCAGCAGGAGAAGTGTCGGCTGAGTAAACATGAAATAGTGAAATCGATAGGAGAAGTGTCGGCTGAGTAAACATGAAATACTGAAATCAATAGGAGAAGTGTCGGCTGAGTAAACATGAAATCGTGAAATCAATAGGGGAAATGTCGATGAAGTAAACATGAAATAGTGAAATCAATAGGAGAAGTTTCCGCTGAGTAAACAGAAATGGTGAAATCAATAGGGTAAATGTCGGCTGAGTAAACAGCAATAGTAAAATCAATAGGAGAAGTGTCGGCTGAGTAAACAGAAATAGTGAAATCAAAACGGGAAGAGTCCGCTGAGTAAACAGAAATAATGAAATCAACAGGAGAAATGTCGGCTGAGTAAACATGCAATAGTGAAATCAATAGGGGAAATGTCGGCGAAGTAAACATGAAATAGTGAAATCAATAGGGAAATGTCGGCGAAGTAAACATGAAATAGTAAAATCAATAGGGGAAATGTCGGCGAAGTAAACATGAAATAGTAAAATCAATAGGGGAAATGTCGGCGAAGTAAACAGAAATAGTGAAATCAATAGGGGAAATGTCGGCGAAGTAAACATGAAATAGTAAAATCAATAGGGGAAATGTCGGCGAAGTAAACAGAAATAGTGAAATCAATAGGGGAAATGTCGGCGAAGTAAACATGAAATAGTAAAATCAATAGGGGAAATGTCGGCGAAGTAAACATGAAATAGTAAAATCAATAGGGGGAAATGTCGGCGAAGTAACACCAGAAATAGTGAAATCAATAGGGGAAATGTCGGCTGAGTAAACATGAAATAGTGAAATCAATAGGGGAAATGTCGGCGAAGTAAACATGAAATAGTAAAATCAATAGGGGAAATGTCGGCGAAGTAAACAGAAATAGTGACATCAATAGGGGAAATGTCGGAAACCAAACCAAGGGTCAAGACCTGGCATGTTGCCTGACCTATCCTCTATCAAACACACTGATTTTTGGCCGTCACTGCATGGTTAAAATGCTTTGTGCCATCACTATAGCGCGCGCGCGCGCGCGCGCGTGTGTGTGTGTGTGTGTGTGTGTGTGTGTGTGTGTGTGTGCGTGCGTGCGTGCGTGCGTGCGTGCGTGCGTGCGTGCGTGCGTATATGTGTGTGTGTGTGTGTGTGTGTGTGTGTGTGTGTGTGTGTGTGTGTGTGTGTGTGTGTGTGTATGTGTGTGTGTGTGTGTGTGTGTGTGTGTGTGTGTGTGTGTGTGTGTGTGTGTGTGTGGTGTGTGTGTGTGTGTGTGTGTGTGTGCGTGAGCGCGCGCGCGCGCGCGCACCAATGCCTGTATATGTCTGCTCAAGTGTACGTTTTGCGCACATGCGCCTATTGAGCATATACAAGTGTAGGGGCAGTTTATGCATATTCCTACTGGGCCATGGAGCCACTCACTCACCTGCAATCCGTCACGTTCAGAATCACTGATAAAACAAAAACAAAAAAAAAACAAAATGTGGTAATATTCACGAAAAATGTTAGACACGTCAATCTTTATAATCTATAATCTTCACGGCAAAAAGAAGGAAAGAAAGAAAGCAAGAAAGAAAGAAAGAAAGAAGAAAAGAAAAGAAAAAAAAAAAGAAAGAAAGGAAAAGAAAGAAAGAAAGAAAGAAAGAAAGAAAGAAAGAAAGAAAGAAAAAAGGAGAGAAAGAAAGAAAGAAAGGAAAAAAGAAAGAAAGAAAGAAAGAAAAAGAAAGAAAGAAAGAAAAGAAAGTAAGAAAGATAGAAAGAAAGAAAGAAAGAAAAGAAAGAAAGAAAGAAAGAAAAAAAAGAAAGAAAGAACTGAACTGCATTTATTTTCACAAAAAGGTTCACAATTCAGCAGTCTCCATGAAAAATTGAACAATGCAGCATTTTCCAGAAAAAAAAATGAACAATGCGGCAACATCTAGGAAAAAATAAACAATGGAGCAACATCCATGAAAATCTAAACAATGCAGAAATTCCCACACATAAAAAAAATGAAACAATGCAGCAGGTTGCTCAAAAAAATGAAACAATGAAGCAATCTTCGCGGAAAAAAAATGAAGCAATACAGCAATGTCTGATTTTTTTTTTAAATGAAACAAGACAGCAATCTGCGCGGGAAAAAAACATGAAACAAAAAGGAAACAAGGCCGACATATCCACGAGAAATAAAACTGTGGCTATGTCGTCATAAGTATCTGGGTTTTGTTTTTTGTTTTGTTTTGTTTTGTTTGTTTGTTTTTCGAAAACATGGCGCGTTTTTACATTTTTTTCTTGGAGAGTACGCCATCATTCTTTTTTTTTGGTTGCAATTTACTATGTGTGATTGGTGCTGGTGGCTTTTTTTTTACATATCATTTTGCTGTCATGAAAAGTATAACAAGATGCTAAAACAAGGTAATTTCGTTACAGCGCATAACAAGGTTTCGTCAGTTGATAAATGTTAAACTATAAACCATTGAAATAAACATTTACAAACAACAAAAAAAAAACATTCAACAGCACACACACACACACACACACACACACACACACACACACACACACACAGAGTAGGTAGATATATCTAGATGCATATAAGCTACACTTTAAATTTGACGGTGTATCAGACCACTGACAAAGATTAACTAACATAATCAGCATCTGCTTTTTCTTTTTTTTTTTAAGATCGCAACAACAACAGCGACACAGCTCAGAAACAGCCCCGACATGTGCAATTCACCCGCAAAACGAGAATACGTCCTGCTGCCCCATCCTCCGTCCCCTGCCTTCTTCTTCCCCTTCCTCTCCCCCGTTTCCTCCCCCCGCCCCCCCCCCCCCCCCCCCCCCCCCCACACACACACACACACTTAAATGCTACATGCTGCAACAAGACAACAACATGTTCACTTGGACCGCCAGATCAAAGGCAGACAGTTTTCTGTGAGGTACCTGAAGGTGAGTCAAAAGCAGACAGTTTCTGTGAGGTACCTGATGTACCTGAAGCAGAGTCAAAGGCAGACAGTTTCTGTGAGGTACCTGATGTACCTGAAGGTGAGTCAAAGGCAGACAGTTTCTGTGAGGTACCTGATGTACCTGAAGCAGAGTCAAAGGCAGACAGTTTCTGTCAAGTACCTGATGTACCTGAAGGTGAGTCAAAGGCAGACAGTTTCTGTCAAGTACCTGATGTTCCTGAAGCAGAGTCAAAGGCAGACAGTTTTCTGTGAAGTACCTGATGTACCTGAAGCAGAGTCAAAGGCAGACAGTTTCTGTCAAGTACCTGATGTTCCTGAAGCAGAGTCAAAGGCAGACAGTTTCTGTGAAGTACTGATGTACCTGAAGCAGAGTCAAAGGCAGACAGTTTCTGTGAAGTACCTGATGTTCCTGAAGCAGAGTCAAAGGCAGACAGTTTTCTGTCAAGTACCTGAAGCAGAGTCAAAGGCAGGCAGTTTCTATGAAGTACCTGAAGCAGAGTCAAAGGCAGACAGTTTCTATGAAGTACCTGAAGCAGAGTCAAAGGCAGACAGTTTCTGTCAAGTACCTGAAGCAGAGTCAAAGGCAGGCAGTTTCTATGAAGTACCTGAAGCAGAGTCAAAGGCAGACAGTTTCTGTCAAGTACCTGAAGCAGAGTCAAAGGCAGGCAGTTTCTATGAAGTACCTGAAGCAGAGTCAAAGGCAGGCAGTTTCTATGAAGTACCTGAAGCAGAGTCAAAGGCAGACAGTTTCTGTCAAGTACCTGAAGCAGAGTCAAAGGCAGGCAGTTTCTATGAAGTACCTGAAGCAGAGTCAAAGGCAGACAGTTTCTGTGAAGTACCTGAAGCAGAGAGTCAAAGGCAGACAGTTTCTGTCAAGTACCTGAAGCAGAGTCAAAGTCAAAGGCAGGCAGTTTCTATGAAGTACCTGAAGCAGAGTCAAAGGCAGACAGTTTCTGTCAAGTACCTGAAGCAGAGTCAAAGGCAGGCAGTTTCTATGAAGTACCTGAAGCAGAGTCAAAGGCAGACAGTTTCTGTCAAGTACCTGAAGCAGAGTCAAAGGCAGGCAGTTTCTGTCAAGTACCTGAAGCAGAGTCAAAGGCAGGCAGTTTCTGTCAAGTACCTGAAGCAGAGTCAAAGGCAGGCAGTTTCTGTGAAGTACCTGAAGCAGAGTCAAAGGCAGGCAGTTTCTATGAAGTACCTGAAGCAGAGTCAAAGGCAGACAGTTTCTGTGAAGTACCTGAAGCAGAGTCAAAGGCAGACAGTTTCTGTGAAGTACCTGAAGCAGAAAATTGTCCTGTGAAAAGAGCTGTCGAACAAAAAGTCCTCATCAACTGGCCGACAAAAAACAAAACCACTGAAATTAAATTGTCTCTGGCTTTTGTAGTGATTTCAGGATGAAATTTCCTCGGTCGTTTCCTCCTTCCAACCCTCAACCTCCTCATTTCTTGCCCCTGACTTCGTCCCTTTCCTGTAATTCAGAATATAACAGACCACAGATTGTTTTTTCCTCCCCTGCCTGTTGTAGGCGTAAATACGAAGAGTTAGCAGTCAACAACAACAAAATCAACACACACACACGCGCGCGCGCGCGCGCGCGCGCGCGCGCCCCCTCCCCTCTCCTCCTCTCAGTCTCTATCTCCCATAATCGTTGATAAATTTATTGTCCTTTCCCGGCGCGGTTTCTTCCTCTGTGGGAAGATAAATACATACTTTAAAAATGCATCTAAAAAAAAAAAGAGGATCTATGTCCGTCTTTTTTCTGTCTATGCGATTCCCTGTCTGTTTGACTGTCACCATCTCTGTCTCTGTCTCTGTCTCTGTCTTTGTCTGTCTGTCTGTCTGTCTGTCTGTCTGTCTGTCTGTCTCTCTCTCTCTCTCTCTCTCTCTCTCTCTCTGTAAGAATATTTTTTGAGGACTATGCAACTTTTCAGAAGGGAAGTAATACAAGTTTGTATCTAGTTATATCGTTCCAGCTATTTGTAACATTGAATTATTTTGTTCTACATTCCAGATCGACTAAAGAAACAAAAAGAACTCTAACAGTATGTAGTAATTACTGCTTTCTACCGACTGGTGTTTAGTTTGTCTACAATAACAATGAAAAGAAAAACTTAGATTTTTTTTTTGGTATAAATGGCAGACAGACAGACAGAGACAGGCAGATGCGTGTGTGCGTTCTTGCGTGCGTGTGTGTATGTGTGTGTGTGTGTGTGTGTGTGTGTGTGTGTGTGTGTGTGTGTGTGTGTGTGTGTGTGTGTGTGTGTGTGTGTGTGTGTGTGTGTGTTTGTGTGTGTGTGTGTGTGTGTGTGTGTGTGTGTGTGTATGCGTGTGTGGGCGGGTGGGTGTATGCGTGTGTGTGTGTGTGTGTGTGTGGTTTGCACGCTTTGTGTTCGTGCATGCTTGTGTATTTAGAAAAAGAAGGCAGGAAGAAATAAGGAGGATACATCCCCATAAGCATAAAAGCTGCAAAACGCAACGTTACTTTCGTTGTTGCCTGAATCAAAAAAAAAGAAACAATCAAACTACGTGGAAAAAGGAAGGATAACAAACCTTTGGTTGAATACCTTCATTGTAACTGACAACAAAATTACATTTAAGAACAAAACAATGAAATTAATGAGACTCCAAAACAAAAGGAACAAAAATTTACAAAACGAAATTAGAGCAGGAAGTAGTCCTTATTGCCCATGAATTAAGGCCCAGCTATTTTGCATTCAAAAGTGCACAACCAGGCCATTTCCCACCAAGTTATAGAGCCAGGGGAACATTCCATGGAAAAAAAAAACAAACAAACATGACGAAGAGAAACATCCAAGCACAAAACAGTTGCAATTGATTTCAAATGAAATGTCTCCCACGTCAGTCGGCAGGAGACAGCAAATCAGATCAAAATCAGACAGCTGTTTGGTTTTTATTGCCTCTTTGGTTTGCTGTCCTGTCTTGGACTGCTCGCCTGCTGTAGGGGAGTGTTCATAGCCATGGACATTCAAGCTGAGCGGTGTCGGTTCCATCCCCCGCGGCACCACCCGCCGGACATCTCCTAACTTCCAGGTAAAGGAGGACAGGGGTGAGGGAAGGCGGCACGTGGAGGGCATGAGAACTGTTCAAGAGCAGTAGCTAACAGGGGCTAATTACTGGAATAACTAGAGTTCCGGATTTCCTCTTTTCCCCCACGCCCATCCTTTCCGTCCCAGCCTTTGCGCCACCTCAGAGGCAGTGTACTCATACCGCTCATTCCGACACCCCGTCCACAGCCACAGCCCGGTCGGCCCCGCCGCAGCCCCGGCACCAACAATCCACAGGGAGCAGTCAATGTCAAGTCGTTTAAGAGGCAACCCACCGGAGGAGATACTGCACTGCTGCCAAGTCACTGGGCGCCACCACGTCCGTCCAACGACAGCCCCCATGGACTCGCCGATACCGGTGACCCCGACAGAACCAAACCAAGGCCACAGACGTGAGAGGACATCGAAATTGAGGTCACCATGAGAGCAGGCATGAAGGGCCACAGAATTTGAGAGATTTTTTTTATGCTGATCAATGAGAATGAGGATGATTAAGATGATGCTACGGATTTCCATTTCGGTCTGAGACTACATGACAGGGCTGTACTCTACGCTTCCTTTCATAATATATCCCGGCGTCAACCAGGCCCGAGAGATACAGGCACCTGCAGTGTTGGTCAGGAAATTTGAGCAACACTCTCAGAAACGCATCCATTAAGTGGATGAAACTCGACTGTGTGGTCCCAGTCTTCCCACTGAGTCCGCGCGCAAACTCAACTCTGGGTAGGAGCCGGTCGGGGCAAAAAAACCCACATGACTCTGATGGGATTCGAACCCACGACCTCCCAGCCTACTGTACTCCACGCCTCCTGTCACATTGGCAGTACTGTACTCCACGCCTCCTGTCACAGTTGGCAGTACTGTACTACCACGCCTCCTGTCACATTGGCAGTACTGTACTCCACGCCTCCTGTCACATTGGCAGTACTGTACTCCACGCCTCCTGTCACATTGGCAGTACTGTACTCCACGCCTCCTGTCACATTGGCAGTACTGTACTCCACGCCTCCTGTCACATTGGCAGTACTGTACTCCACGCCTCCTGTCACATTGGCAGTACTGTACTCCACGCCTCCTGTCACATTGGCAGTACTGTACTCCACGCCTCCTGTCACAGTACTGTACTCCACGCCTCCTGTCACATTGGCAGTACTGTACTCCACGCCTCCTGTCACATTGGCAGTACTGTACTCCACGCCTCCTGTCACAGTACTGTACTCCACGCCTCCTGTCACATTGGCAGTACTGTACTCCACGCCTCCTGTCACATTGCAGCACTCCAGTGTCACAGTACTGTACTCCACGCCTCCTGTAAACAGTACTGTACTCCACGCCTCCTGTCACATTGGCAGTACTGTACTCCACGCCTCCTGTCACATTGGCAGTACTGTACTCCACGCCTCCTGTCACAGTACTGTACTCCACGGTCTCCTGTCACATTGGCCAGTACTGTACTCCACGCCTCCTGTCACACAGTACTGTACTCCACGCCTCCTGTCACATTGGCAGTACTGTACTCCACGCCTCCTGTCACATTGGCAGTACTGTACTCCACGCCTCCTGTAACAGTACTTACTGTACTCCACGCCTACTGTCACATTGGCAGTACTGTACTCCCACGCCTCCTGTCACATTGGCAGTACTGTACTCCACGTCTCCTGTCACATTGGCAGTACTGTACTCCACGCCTCCTGTCACATTGGCAGTACTGTACTCCACGCCTCCTGTCACATTGGCAGTACTGTACTCCACGCCTCCTCCTGTCACAGTACTGTACTCCACGCCTCCTGTCACAGTACTGTACTCCACGCCTCCTGTCACATTGGCTGTACTGTACTCCACGCCTCCTGTCACATAGAATCCAAGCAAGTACTGGTGGCGGCAGTTTACTTAACTCCGTAATCCTATAAATGTATTCCGCCAAGCCGTCACGACAGGTGGACACATGCAGTATTGGGTCAGGAAATTTGAGCAACAGTGTTGGAAGTGAATCCGTAAAGAGAACGAAGCTCGAATGGCCTCAGTGTGTACATTTCGATCCTGTGCACCCTCAACTTGGAGCAGGCCAGGCCCGAGAAATCCCAACAGCTTAAAGGCTCTGTGATGGGAATCAACCCCACGACCCCTGGCCTGAAGTCCACCACGCTAAGATGGCACCACAGCGGCGAGTACGGAGAGAGAGAGGGTTTTCCAAATGTTTAGCTATACTTTGTGACCTACGATCTGTTTTAGGTGATCCTCGTTTTACAAACATGCACGAGGGAAAATGTGTAAGGAAAACTGGTTCCCAAAACGTCATTCTTCAGTGAACTCCGTCGGAAGGAATGTTGTGGGAGATGGGGAGACACAAGAGGAGAGAGAGGAGAGAGGAGAGAGGGTGTGAAAAAGAGAGAATACATGGCTTGATAGTTTGATACAAAAAATTATTTTATAGAATTGCGGTGAGAGAGAATCTGCAGTTTATTCCTTATAACATTCTTCTGTTGATCAAAATGCGATTCAATTCTCCAAAAGCCTGTAACACAAGGACACAATAGTTTATAGAATCCAGCAAGGCGGCGGTGGCGGCAGTTTATTTCCTTATAACACAACCCCACCCGTTCACTTGGGGCTGCAAATTCATGGGGACCCAGATTTGATGAAGCAACTGAAACAGAACACGGTCCAAAGATGCGAACGCTCGATCAATTGTTCACAATTGTCGACAGGGCGACAGAAAATACAGCTTAAAGGTGTCTGTGACCTCCTTCCGTGATCTCAGTTGGATTAATCCCCCCCTCCCCCCCACCCCCCCCCCTTTCTCTGCTACGCTCCTGACGTCATCCTTTCCAGTCTGAGGGCTTCAGGATAACATAATACACATACACCACAAGGATAAGGTGACACACCACACACAGTGTTGTCACAGGATAAGGTGACACACCACACAGTATGTTACAGGATAAGGTGACACACACACCACAGTACACCACACAGGATAAGGTGACACACCACACAGTATTGTACAGGATAAGGTGACACACCACACAGTGTTGTACAGGATAAGGTGACACACCACACAGTGTTGTACAGGATAAGTGACACACCATACAGTATGTGTACAGGATAAGGTGACACACCCACACAGTATTGTACAGGATAAGGTGACAACACAACCACACAGTATTGTACAGGATAAGGTGACACACCACAGTATTGTACAGGATAAGGTGACACACCACACAGTATTGTAGGATAAGGTGACACACCACACAGTATTGTAAGGATAAGGTGACACACCACACAGTATTGTAAGGATAAGGTGACACACCACAACAGTATTGTAAGGATAAGGTGACACACCACACAGTATTGTAAGGATAAGGTGACACACCCACACAGTGTTGTACAGGATAAGGTGACACACCACACAGTGTTGTACAGGATAAGGTGACACCGGTGATTGACACACCACCAGTGTTGTATTAAGGTGACACACCACACAGTATTGTAAGGATAAGGTGACACACACACAGTGTTGTACAGGATAAGGTGACACACCACACAGTATTGTACAGGATAAGGGACACAACACACAGTATTACAGGATAAGGTGACACACACCACACAGTATTGTAAGGATAAGGTGACAC
>JADBJO010006252.1:135000-138764 GCA_016801955.1 Conus betulinus
GTCTTCACTTCACCTGTCTGTCTGTCCTTTCACAGAATCCAGAATCCAAATCAATGGATAGGTGAAGAAACGGAAGAGGAGAGAACGCCAGATCTCAGGTCTGGGCAGTCTGCAGTTCCTTCCCTTTGCTGAACGTGTTCGCTGTATTTCCTCTGGAATCCACTTCATCTGTGGCGCATGCGCGCTTTTAGCTGAGTCTTGATGTGAACATAGGAGGCCATCTCGTCGTGTATGATGCAAGCACTTCGGTTCTTTGTTTGAACGGATGGGAGGGCTTTGATTTCATGTGGGAACTCATGCAGGCGACGGTGGAGATGAATTGGTTAAGATCATGATTCTCTGACTCTGCGTGTGTTGTGTGTGTGTGGTGTGTGTACGTGCTGTTGCGTGCGTGCGTGCGTGCGTGCGTGTGTGAGAGAAAGACAGAGAATGAGAGCGAGGGGGAGAGAGAGAGAGAGAGAGAGAGAGATCAAAAACCGGTAAGTTAAAACCTGAGATCACAAACAGAGAGCGGGATGTGTTCTGAACCCTGTCTTGGGTACGACGAACAGAGAAGGGTGGCAAGGATTCCAGATGGTAATGCCTGAAGTAAGAACAGGCACTGAGCCCTCTTGCAGCCACATTCAACACAGCCTCAGAGTCAGGCAGAATGTCCCACACGGCCCGGACTGTGCCGGGAATCTAACGGGGGGGGTGGGACCATCCTCCGACAGGCGTTAAATGCAGATTTGAATGTATCAGGGAAACCATTTCATTTTGCTTCAAGTTTAAATCTGTGAATTCCTATCCATTCTGTCTGCATCGCTTCCTCAAGGTGATGAGCTCTTTTCCATCAATCAACAATCCCGCTACTCAACCCCCTCTCACCTTTCCGTACCTGACGACCTTGCCACCCTTCCTCTGCAGGACACAAGGCAACGTAAGGTGTGTGGCACCATGATGAATCACTGTCCTCTGCAGATAGGGCAAAGGAAGGTGGCAGAACTGAGGAATCATTGTCTTCTGCAGACAGGGGCAAAGGAAGGGTGCAGAACTGAGGAATCATTGTCCTCTGCAGACAGGGCAAAGGAAGGTGGCAGAACTGAGGAATCATGTCCTCTGCAGACAGGGCAAAGGAAGGTGGCAGCACTGAGGAATCATTGTCCTCTGCAGACAGGGCAAAGGAAGGTGGCAGCACTGAGGAATCATTGTCCTCTGCAGACAGGCAAAGGAAGGTGGCAGAACTGAGGAATCATTGTCTCAGGACTGAAGTTGTCCCCTGACGACGAGCTGCAGTTCTGTCCTATATTGTGCAGCCTCAGACGAGGCGCCATTGGGATTGCTTTCCTTTTCTCTGGCAGATAGATGGGTGCTGGGGGGATGGAGGCGCGACGATTGAGGAAGTTGGAGGAGAACAGGGGCGGAAGAACAGGATGATCTAGGTGTCTCTTGTGATGCTCCGCTAAGAAATTGCTTCGTGTACGCTTCCAGACGAAGGAATTCATCTGACCTCTTTTCTTATCTCTATGAAAATAAACAATGATATAAAAGAAAAGAATGGAAAATACACCCTTTCAGAATATGCAGTCCAAGACTCCAACTATCAGATGCTAGAGTCCGATTCGTTTTGGTTTTTTTTTTCCCTGCCTCATTTTCCAGGCGCCATGAAAGGCGTTATTTCCATGGCACGCATTTCTGCTGTCCTATGCCAAGCCACACCCAGGCTGGTCCTGCTCAGCCTCAGCAGCCTCAGCGCATGGGCAACAATCAATATCAAGTCACCGTGAGGCAACCCACCGAAGGAGACACCGCTTCTGTCGGGTAAATTTGGCGATGATCAGTGATTCCTTTTGCGGTCCACTACTGCCAGGATTCCATATACTGAGCCCCCTACCTGCGACAATAACAGATTAGTAGGAAAGTCTGCGTGATCAGGAGTTCCCTATGGAGGGTGTGTTTACGTCCATTTAACAACAGTCCTCATGAACTTGTCAATACCGCTGACTTTGGCACACACACACTCACACAGGTGTGTGGAAGTGGAGAGGAAATCGAAACCGAGGTCACTACAAGAACAAGCCAAATGATTTAAGATTTGTTTATATCATCATAACTAATGAAGAGTTGATGGCCACCATAACATCACCATAAGTATAAGATATATATTCACGGTCAGAATCTGGATCCATGGAGCAATTCACTGACCTGGGATCCATCACGAGCAGTGCGAAATCCTCTCAAGGACAGCAAGGACAGCAACAGCACTGTCCAGAAGAAAACCGGTATGGAAGGACAAAATATATCTTCATGACACAAAAACTCAGGCCCCTCGCGTGAAGTGGTATATTCCGTCCTTCTGTAGGTATGCGAGGCGTGCACCTCATTCTGGGAAGAAGAATCCGCGCCATGGAAGTGAGATGTCACCACACGATACCAAGCATCAGCGACACTGCTCACATCAACAATCAACAAGTGTGTCCAACTATCAGACACACATAGTCTGATCAAAACAGCGGTCTACTGACGTCAGTCAGGAAAAGAAATCTAGGCTGGTATGGTTATGTCACAAGATCCAATGGCCTTGCTGAAGCAGTCCTCCAGGGAACGGGGTGAAGGAGGGAGACAGAGGGGAAGACAGAAAGAAATGGTGAGCTGACAACACTGGAGAGTAAACTAGGGGGAAAAATGTGGAGACCCAGATTGGCACACAACCAAAAGAACTAAAGGAATGGTGAAGTGTTCTTCAATGTGGTGTCCCAGAGACTCCCCACGGAGCTAGGGGAGAAGAAGAAGGAGAAGGAGGAGGAGGAGAAGGAGGAGGAGGAGGAGGGGAGGAGAAGAAGAAGAAATGGAGGAGGAGGAGGAACAGGAGGACGAGGAGGAGGAGAAAGTATGTATTACGAAGAAGAAGAAATAGTAGTAGTAGTAGTAGTAGCAGTAGTAGTAGTAGTAGCAGTAGTAGTAGTAGTAGTAGCAGTAGTAATAGTAGAGGAGGAGGAGGAGTAGGAGGAGGGGGAGCAGGAGGAGGAAGTATGTATGTAAGGAACATCATAATGCGGAGTTCCACGCTGTTCTGAAACTCCCACCAAGTTACATTCTACGTTTCTGTCCACAATCCATCGCGACAGCTACAGACACCTGCGTTGTCAGGAAACTGGAGCAACACTTCATAGGCGCGTCCATCAGGTGGATGACACTGGGCTGAGTGGTTCCATCCCTCCCGACTGGAGTCATAGTACACTCAAATATGGCTACAACAGGCTAGGCCTCAAAATCCCATAATCAGATGTCCCAGACAGGACTTGAACTCACAATCACCAGCTCCCAGCCCTCGACCCTGATCAGTGCACCAAGGGGGCTAGTGCTAGGGAGGGTCACTGTCGATAGGAAAACTGACACCAGCATAAGCTGGATAATCCATTCTCAATTTTACGAAGGTTTCGGCCTTGAAGAGTGGACAGAGGTGTTCTCAGATACTGACGACATATAATTTGCTAGTCGCGGTAGCGTGGAGTGAGGGCTCTCCCTCCGGGTGGGGCCAGTCAAGTCCGTTCCAAATCGACAGGCCACCATTGGACTCGCCGATACCGGGACAGGACGGAACCAACCAAAGGTAACAGATGATGGAGAGGACATGCGAAATTGAGGTCACCATGAGAGCAGGGATTATGAAGGGCGGACACAGAATTTGAGATTTTTTTATGCTGATCGATGAGCATGAGGAGATAAGAATGGATGTACGGATGTACATTCGTCGAGACGACATGTGGAAGGGCTGGACTCCG
>JADBJO010006253.1:2500-12500 GCA_016801955.1 Conus betulinus
TCTGGTTGTGACACCTCCTTATTAATGAAACTGAAACTGAAACTTCTTTGAGAATAATGTACTGAAACTTGTTTGACAAAAATAAGTGTCATGAATGTATTCTGTTTACTCTTCTCAGATTCAGAAGAAGAAGTAAAAACATGCAGAAAGAATTGAATCATTAAGTGTGACAGTACGCGCGTGAGCGCGTAGGATTGTGTATGGGTGTGGCGGGGAGACGTGAAAGGAGACTCGTGACGCTTTTTATGTCATTAATGCAGCTGTCGTCATTCACGATGCGAATGTATTATGACCATACACATCAGCCCTTTTTATTCACACACCGGAATATCCCCGATGAATCAGTTCTTATACTGGCAACTATTCGATAATAAACGTGCTCCAGCCATGATTATGTCTTTCATTTGATTTTTTTTTTCTTTTTTTTTTTTTTTTTTTTTTTTTTTTTTTTCTTTTATCCCGTCCCCACTTGGTTTCCGTTCTCGCCTCTTCTCCCATGCCGTACGGATTATATGACTGTAATCCAACATAAAAAAAAAAAAAAAAAAACGCTTTCACTATTGTGTGCCCTGATACAATGCAGTCTGGGTTTTTGACCGCAGATTTTGCCGAAGTCGATGTTTTTAACCCTCTGCCAAAAAAGGGGACGGAGAAAAGTTGTTGTGTGTGTGTGTGTGTGTGTGTGTGGTACGTGTGTGGTGTGTGGCGTGTGCGTGCGTGAGTGTGTGTGTGTGTGTGTGTGTGTGTGTGTGTGGTGTGTGTGTGTGTGTGTGTGTGTGTAGGTGGAGTGTGCGTCGTGCGTGCCTGCGTGCGAGCGTGTGTGTGTGTGTGTGTGTGTGTGGTCCTACTTTATTCATTCATATCGAGGAGGACACTCTTTCGTCAACACACTGTTGCCACTTGTTTGTTTGTTCTCCTGTGAGCAAGGCTATGGGAAGGGGGGTGGGTTGGGGTGGGTGGTGACTGTTTTCTCCCATTCTCTCCCCTTTTCCCCCGGGTGGTGACTGTTTTTCCCCCTCCCCCGAGTTTCTTGTCTCTTCTTTTTGCTCTGGCAACAACGTGATAACTTTTTACATCCTCCTCTGCTGATCATGTCTCTCTTTTCGCAGGAGACCTTTAAAAAAATGAACAGAAAAAACGAAAAAGAAAAGAAAAGAGCATGAAGAAACAGAAAAAAACCTGTCAACTAAATTATAGTTCCGGAATAATCAAGGTCTGTGACAGGTTTTCTTAGCAAAGACAAAAACTTCCCCCATCGTTTGGCTCAAGAGTAAAAAAAAAAAAAAAAAAAAAAAAAAAAAAAGTAAACAAAAACTATTGACGGTCCTCCCCCCCCCACACCCAGCCCCCAACACACCTTCTCCTCTCTCTCTCCTCCCATCCTCTCTCTCCTCTCTTCTCTCTCTCTCTCTCTCTCCCTCTCCCTACCTCTTTGCCCTCTCTTTACTTAAATTTGATACCGTTTAGAAGATTATATGTCCGATGGATTAGCTCAGTAATAATGAATTACAAACAAATTATGTAAGTCTTAGCCGCCCTGCGATGAAATAATTACAGACCCCATCATACCTCCAAAGAATCGCTGCTTACCGTACGGCCCCAATTCGCAGTCGACTGTTAAAATGACGACCCCACAGAGCACTACAGAAGACAAAGGAACATCTTCTTTTCCAACAAAAGCATCTTCTCCCAATCTGCCCATATACCTGTACCTGACAAATCTACCATAACACCTGGAGAGATGAACCATTGCAAATTAACATTTTATTCCAAGACAGACACCAGCTTTTTCGATCTTGAAATGCAGTCCAAGCAACATGTACCGGCGGAAGAACAAGTAATCAAATCATGGTCGCCCCTCAAAATTTGATTGCTATGAAAGGGAAATATCAAAAGAAGCAGGACCACTCAGCAGAGTTTTCAGTCGTTCGGCTGTTTGGATGATCCCCTCCCTGAGAGAGGGTATGACATCAACACAACAACAACAATTAAGCCCAATAAAAGATAAACAATAGGGAGACGGCTTTTGCAGTACAAAAGTAATGTATGGCGGCTCTGTGTCACCAACACTTCCATGTCCAAAAGGCGAGTCCACTTACTGGGCGAAGAGAGGGAGAGACAGTATAGACAAGTGGTCGATAGGCTTGCCTGGATTTGGGTGTGAGCTGCTGGAGGACTCGACTCCCCTGGGCCGTAGTGCATGAGCTGACCCTTGACTCTAAATGTAGTACCTCATCTCCAATTGTTTTTATGGTGCTAGCCTGGCAGCCGTGTGACACCTTATTAATCTGGGCCGTATGTTTTTACGTACTAATGTAGGGTTTTGTGGGGGTTGCTACGCACTCTGTTCTCACTTCATTGAGCAGGACTTCCCTAGCCCTGCGGTATATAAAGTATTTCCGTTGATCATCGCAGTGACGAGGCCTCGTGGTAGCTAGGCTCATATAGTGAGTGGTTCGTCCTCCCCTATCGGTATTGATATCTGGGTGTACCATGCGCTTTACGGCGATTCGGCTGGTAGGATGGCGGGACAATACAAGCCCGGCTTTAACGGGGCTCGTGGGGGGGGGTCCCCCAGCTGATTGTTTCCCAATTCTTTTCGTGGATGAAGCTTATCGCAACGGACTAAAGAGGGGGCCTTTTGTAGGTCAGTTATAGATCCTGTGTGGGCAGGTTACTGAGGAAGAGAAGAATACACACGGCAGGGGAATGGGGTAGCCCTCGGCTTCTTGTGTTCTGGGGGCTTGGTGGTTAAGGGTCTTGCCGGGCCACTCGACCCAGAAACGTGAATGGTTGGTGCGCATGATTAAGATTAGAGCGTATGGTAGGAAGTGAGGGTCAGCGTACACGGCAAATATACATCGAACAACAAAAGAAACTAGAGAGTCATATATTTCATAAGAAATCTGAAAGGGAGTGAGACAGGTGAGAAGTAGGCTAGAGAGTGGAAAGTAGATTAGTAAAAATATGAAAGACACTGAAAAAAGTAGAATTGGAGGTCGACAAACAAGATAAGAAGCAAATGAGGGGCAGGCCATTAGTTATATCCTCAAAAACGTGCTTAAACACCCATTGTTGAGTTTCATGAGAGTAAACGACCGAACCCACAAGGAAAACGGAGATTATCACGTCGAGGTGCTGCATCTAAGCCGTGTTCTTGCAGCTCTTTGGTTTCGGTCTTCCCTACGGTTCGGCCGTTTTCAGATTTGTTCGGGGTGTTTTTATTGCATTTCTATTGCCCTGTGTTGCCCAATCATAGAAGGGGGTGGGATTGACGTTGTGGACCATTCCAATCCAAGAGCCAGTGGGGTTGTCATGTGTTGGGGTACCTGCATCAGAGCCAGAGAAGAATTGCTGTGGAGGCCATGGTGACATAACAAGTTCTCTTTGGAAGTAGTGGTCTGATAGTGTTTTAGAGATGTATATGGTGAGGTGTGGTCAGAGAGGTAAGGTGTTACCAGGGATGGCGACAATCGGTTGGTGGGGGATATTCAGTGTGGGAGTGTGTCAGGTTAGGTGGGGTAGAATTGGTGAGATGAGAGGGATCGGGTCGGATAGACACTGGGCAAAGGTATATGAGGGGTCGGATGGTGAATGTGGGAGGTTGGGAAAAAGGGGTGCGGAATGAAGGGCATTTGAGGAAAAAGGGACAGGGGACGGGCCGGGCAAGGCGCGTGAAAGCATAGAAAAGGGTGAGGATGGGAGTGCTTAACAGCATTGAAAAGGAGGGTAGTAAAGAAGTGGGTGAAGGTAGGGGTTGAGGGGGAGGAGGTTGGATGGATGAGTGGTGTGTGGGAGGCGCAGTGATTGGCATCTTTGTTGCTTCAGAGTGACTTATGTTTGGTTTGTAGATTCTGCCATTCTTTTTTTCTTTATCATTTCTTTTCCGTACGCGCGATGCCGCTCCCAGGTTGGCCGGGGTCTTTTTATTGTGTTGTTTTGCACCATTTCTTAGTATTATATTTCTATATTCTTATATTTTATTTATTAGTTACCGCAGAGAGATATAGAGAAGAGAGAAGGAGATAGAGAGCTATTCTTTCAGGTTATGTTCATCCCATTATTTCTGCTCTCTCCTCTTTTCAATCTCTTCTCTCTCTCTTGTCTCTCTCTCTCTCCCTCTCTCTCTTCGTGCTTCTCTTCTCGTCTCTCTCTCCACTCCCTCACTCTCCCTCTCTCATCTCTTCATTCATTCACCGCCCCCTCCCACCCCTCTTCCCTCTTCCTCTCTCCCTTTTCCTCCACCCTTTTTTCCTTGTTCCCCCACTCCTCTTTCCTTCCTTTCTCTCTCTCTCTGGGTTCGTCTCGTGCTCTTATCGGTCTCTCTCTCCTCTCTTTGATCCCACTCTCTCCTCTTTCTCTCTCGCTCTCCGTCTCCCCCCTGCTCCCACACACGTTGCACCCCCCCCCCCACCCCGCTGCCGGTACCCTTGCTGGGAATACCCACCCCCGGGTGCATCAGGCCCCACCCAGCCCCGCCCCCACCCCAGCGCCCCCAGCCCCCATCTCCTGGGGGTGGGGCACGTAATCATTGGAAGGAGGGGGGCCATGGCCTAGTGTCGTATATAGCTTTATCCTGACATGAGTCGAAACTCGTGTTTGCTGTCTGGTCTGCGTGGTGCTTGCGCTGTCCCGTAGGTGGAGAGACTCCTCCGTTGGCCTGAGGGGTCCTTCCGCTGTTTGCTATTATACCATGTGTCGCTACTGGACACAGGTCAGGGTACGGTCCAGGCGTGCGCCTCCATCATCTGTTCTCGCAACACAGGGGATTGATTGACGCTAGGTTTTGTCTTAATAGAGGTCCCCGGCAAGTTCTTGGTAGCTGTCAAGCAGACTGTCGCAGATTTGACCTAGTCAGAACAAGAGACGTCTACAAGCAAATCCGGTCGAGACATAAAAACGCAAACACCTACTGGTTTGCGGCCGTTCCTCACCAGTGCATAGCGCTAACCTCTAATTGTCATTGTCCATTGATTTTCGAGCAGACGTCATCAATGACCACGTCCTAGGGGGGAGTAGGGGGGGGGGAAGAGGGAGGGGGGGTAGACTGTGATGCCTATATACTAGCACGTACCGTTCCCTGTCGTGGATCAGAGAGAGGGGTCCGTCGGACAGGAGGCGGGGAGCCACAGCTGTCGCCGTAAGGAACCGGGGATGGTCATACAGCAGGGGGGCACACGTAGGCGGCTTGGCGGAGGAGGGGTGAGGAGGGGCGAGGAGAGAGGAGGGAGGACGACACGACAGCACACACACGACACACAGTGAGGAATGAGAAAGGGATCGTGCCTTGCACGTTTTGGCCGTACGTAGAATGTGCGAGGCAAGCTGGGCACATCGCTCATATGCCCCGCCTCGTCGTAATGCTCTGCTCAACAACAACATGAACCCATCGTCGTTTTTGGTACTCGGTCCATGCTCACTGGTGGGAAAATAGTCTGTGAAGGGGCGGAAAGATATGCCTCCCCTCCGACGAGGGGTCATGTGAAGTGCAGCACAAGTTTTAAAACCGGGCGGTTGGGCTCATTATGACTGCAAGATAGAAGAGACGGTACGGTGCACTAAGAGATGATCAAAGTACACCATACACAACGTGGAGGTTTGGTGTTTCGTGATTACACGCTTAGGTTGACAATCTGGATGCGCTGATTGCTAGCCACAGCTAAATTAGAAACGCCTTTATAAAATCTCACACAACACTAGAGATGAATGGAAGATAGGAACAATTCAGAGTTGGGTAAAAATTCCTTGTCGTTGTGCATTAGTGGGGCGTCTGTGTAGCTGTGTTGTCCTCATCGCAAGGTAGGACAGCTGAGAAGAACTTTTCGGCGATATGGCCGATTACTTGGATAGCAACGAGAAAGATCTGTGAAAATGTCATGAGGGGAACTTGGACATGTATATATAAGTGCAAGGGAAATTTGATTATATATAGGGGGGTATATCTATAGCGTAGTCTCAAAGTATATATATACTAGTATAGGTGTGTCTTCTATATATCCCTTGTGTAACCATGTATATATCTATAGACTAAAGATATAGTAGTAATTATAGTCTGTGGTGATTGTGGGTGTGTGTTTGAGTGTTGTGTGGGTGCGTATAGTGTGCTGTGGAGGGTGGTGTTAGCACCAGGTCTATGGGGGAGGGGGAATATACGACACAGAGTACCGTAGAGCATTCAAGAATGCCTGGTTTCGTGCAACAGGAGGCGCTCGCGCCAGTAAGCAAATACACGGGACATCACACACACATCAAACACACACCCAGCGGGACACGACACACACATGGGCACACCACCAGAGAAGAGGCGAGGGAGGAGACACAAGCACAGACAGACAACGACACACAGGGGAGAGGGAGGGGAGGGACGAGCGCGTTGGGGGCCTGGATGCGTCGCGGCGCGCGTATGCGTATTAAACGTGTTAAGAGAGAAGCGCTTACACAACACCACGCACACACACAGAAACACGAAGGGGGGGGGAGGGTGGGTGGGGCAGGGGGGGAGTGGGGACAGGTGGGGGGGGGGACACACCACACGCAACATCACACCACGAAGGGGGCACAGGACCACGCACGCACGCACCGGCACTAGCACGTCACACCTGGCTCACACGCTCGACCCTGCGATCCGACGGGCTATCCCACAGGTATCGATCACAGCACACCACACACAGGGGGACGGCGTAGGCTCGTCATGCACAACACACACACATGGGGGACACAGAGTGGACACACACACACACACATGTTAAAACAGGACATATCTTGCACGGGAATCACTGTCGTTTCTTCCTTTGGTCCCGGTCAAAAAAGACTGTTTTCCATGGGAAGCAAGAAACCTTACCCGCTGATGCAGGAAGCAGTCACGGCTTTCATATTGTTGGAACCCACTCTGTGTCAGTGCAGAGTCAGAGTACACTTGGACTGTGGTATATGTGATGTCATATGTGATTGGGAAACTGCTGCAGTCAATGGTGGTGCGACAGACATACTGTGGTAGAGTGGGGATGTGATGGATGTTGGAAAAACTGCAGGTCAGTTGTGACACGGGACGTTGTGGATATGTGATGTGATGATGTTGGAAAACTGCGGTCAGTTGTGGCACGGACGTGGTACATTAAGGATGTGATTTGTTGGGAAAATTGCATCAGTGGGACACGGAACTGTGGTTATGCAATGTGATTTTGGGTTGGGAGAGGGGAACATTGTCCAGTCCGTGTGGACAGGGGTACGGCCTGTGGTATCTGTGTGTGATGTGTGGGAAATTTGCAGGCAAGTGGGCAACAGACTGGTGGTATAGGTGAGTGATTTTGTGGGAAACTTCAGACAGTGTGGTGACCGGACTGCGGTTGTGTACTTGCAGTATGTGGGTGACGTGGAGTGGGGCAATTGCCGGCAATGGGACACGGACTGTGATATAGGTGATGGATTTGTTGGGAAACTTCAGACAGTGGGAGCACGGACTGTGGTATATGTGATGTGATGTTTGGGGAAAAACTGCAGTCAGTGGGACACGGACTGTGGTATATGTTGAGTGAGTTGGGGAACGCTTGCAGTCATGTGGGACACGGACTGTGGTATATGGTGAGGTGACGTTGTGTTGGGGGGAAACTTGCAGTCAGTGTGCACAGACTGCGGTAACGTGTGTGTGTGTGATGTGGTGGTTGGAAAACTGCAGTCAGTGTGACAGGCGGACTGAGTGGTACGGTGCATCATGTAATTTTGTGTTGGGGAAACACTGTACTCAGTATGACACGAACTGTTGTACCATGTGATGTCATGTTGTTGGCGAAACTAGTGGCATCAGTGTGACACGGACTGTAGTACATGATGATGTGATGAGGTTGGGAAACTGCAGTCTGTTAGTAACGGACTGTGGTATCAATGTATGTGTGTGATGTTGTTGGGAACACTGCAGTCAGTGTGACACGGATGTGGATATGTGGATGTGATGTTGTTGGGAAACTTGCGTCAGTCAGTCACTGTGGGCCACGGGACATGTGGTACATGTGATGTGATGTTTTGTTGGGGAAACTTGCAGTCAGTGTGACACGGACTGTGGTATATGTGATGTGATGTTGTTGGGAAAGTCCTGTGCAGTCAGTGTGACCGACTGACTGTGGTACTATGACGGACGTGGTTATGCGATGTGTTGGTTGAAAACTTGCAGTCAGTGTGACACGGACTGTGGTATAGTGATGTGATGTTGTTGGGAAACTTGCAGACAGTGGTACACGGGACTGTGAATATGTGATGTTATGTTGTTGGGAAATGTTGTTCATTGCAGTACCCGACTGTGGTCATGCACGGGACTTGTTGGAATAACTTGGATGTGGATGTGGATGTGATGTGTGGGGTCCGGTTCAGTGGTGAACGGATGTGCACAAACCTGTGTGCTGGTGGAATACCCGGCAGCTTATTGGAGATTGATGGTAATGGTGTTGGAAACCAAGCTGACAGGAATTATGTAGTGGTGCAGGGGAGTGCCAAATGTGTCGTGTGTTGTGTGTGTGTGTGTATGTGTGTGTGTGTGTGTGTGTGGTGTGTGGTGTTTGTGTGTGGTGTGTGGTGTTGTGAAAATGTGTGCTGTGGTGCGGGTGTGGGTATGTGTTGTGGTGTGTGCGTGCGTGCGGCGTGCGTGTGTGTGTGTGTGTGTGTGTGTGTGTGTGTGTTGTGTTGCGCGCGCGTTTGCGCGTGTGTGGTGGTGTGTGTGTGTGTGTGTTGTGTGCGTGCGTGCGTTGCGTGTGTGTGCGTGCGTGCTGTGAGTGCGTGCTGTGTGTGTGTGTGTGTGTGTGTGGTGTGTGTTGTGTGTGTGGTGTGGTGCGTGCGGTGCGTTGTGTGTGTGTGTGTGTGTGTGGGTGTTTGTGTGTGTTGTGGTGTGGGTGTGTGTGTGTGTGTGCACATCCGTTGGCTCCAAGCCATAGCTACGTTTCTCTCTCACATAGTTACATTCTCTCTGTCTGTCTGTCTGTGTGTCTACCTGCCTGCCTGCTTCTCTGTGTCTGTCTGCTTGTCATCCGTTTTCTGTCTGTCTCTCTGCTGTCTTGGTTGTATCTCTGTCTGTCTGTCTCCTGTCTGCCTGTCTGTGTCTGCTCTGTCTGTCTGTCTCTGTCTCTCTCTCTGCTGTCCTCTCTGTCTTCTCTCCTCTCCTCTCTCTCGTCTCTCCTCTCTCTCTCTCTCTCTCTCTCTCTCTCTCACCTCGATAAAAACATTCTTAGTTTATCGAGTCCCTCCCTTCCGGGGGATACAACAAACTCCATTTCCTGTTAGCCTGTACCCGATCGCATATCATACAATCTCAGTTATAGTAGTCCTCAAAGTAGCAAAAGAACAGGTCAGACGACGTATTAACGCAGTATTTTAGTCAAACTAAGCGATGAACACGCTGCTAACGCAAAGGTGTTGTTTCAGTGAGCATTTAGGGGTCTGGTGGTTGTTTGTTTTAGCGGAACATGGGGTGTCTGAGTGGTAGATGTGAAAGTAGTCCTGGTTCTCAGCGAATCCTGGCTTCTAGTAGAAAAAAGACTTAGTAGAAAGCCTTGTACCTCGGGTGTCAAATCGGGTGGTCCGGTTTTCAGTGGGGTCACCCTTATAGACCAATCACCTCTGTTAAGGCTGAAAATAGTCCCGGGGTCTAACTGGGGTGTCCGATCTTTGGTCGTATAACCCCTTAAAACATCATCGCCTTGGCATCAGTTGTTACCTCTTTTTTTTTTTTTTTTTTTTTTTTTTTTTTACATGAGAGACTGAAAGTAGTCTGGCTCTGAATCGGCACAGTGTATCACAGTCAAGTGACTCTCAGACAGCTGTCGTCCAGCGGAATAAGGCCAGAGAATGCACTGGATTCTCAACAGGCGTGTACAGCTTCCAGTCGGATAATCCCTAGAAAGCCCATTATTCCTGTATCATTTTGGTGGGGTGGGGAGGTGGGGAGAGATTACGTGTGAGTGTGTGTGTGTTGTGTGTGTGTGTGTGGTGTGTGTGTGTGTGCGTGTGCGTTGCG
>JADBJO010006253.1:17500-27500 GCA_016801955.1 Conus betulinus
ACAGTCTTATCATTCGTGTATGGCAGGGAGAAGAGGCGAGAAAGGAAACCAAGTGGGGACGGGATGAAAAAAAAAAAGAAAATCAAATGAAAGACATAAATCACGGCTAGAGCACGCTTATTGTCCAATAGCTGACAGTATAAGGCTGATTCATCAGGGATAATCCCGAGTGAATAAAATGGCTGAGGTGTATGGTCATAATACATTCGCATCATGGATGACGACAGCTGCATTAATGACATAAAAAAGCGTCACGAGTCTCCGTTCACGTCTCCCCCCACCACTCCCACACACAATCCTACGCGCTCACGCGCGTACTGTCACGCTTAATGATTCATTCCTTTCTGCATGTTTTTTTTTTCTGCTTCTTCTGAAGAGTAACAGAATACACACATGAACTTATTTTATAGTCAAACAAGTTTCAGTACGTTATTTTTCAAATACGTTTCAGTTTCATTAATAAGGAGGTGTCACAACCAGCCCATCTGCTAAGTTTCCAGACCACACTATGCGCGATTGATAGGTGATGGATCAATAAATTAAAGACCAGGATCAGAGAAATGTTAAGGAGAGGGTCTCAAGACTACGACCTAGCGGATGTCTGACCTGCGCCTATGTGTTATTGGCGTGACAACGCTTTTCCCATTGATCATTTCCATTCAATTCCTGCCCAGCCAGTATCATTATACTATTATCCTAATACCAACACTATTTCACTTCCCACAGTTAGTCTCATTATGATCATAAATCCACCCACAATATCGTTTACATGTTTTTCTCCCCCCCCCCACCCCCCCCCCCCCCCTCCCCCCACCCTTGTCTCTGTGTGTGTGTGTGTGTGTGTGTGTGTGTGTGTGTGTGTGTGTGTGTGTGTGTGTGTGTGTGGTGTGTGTGTGTGTGTGTGTGAAACATGATACTCCGTTTCCCATTGATATTTTTATCTGTTCAAACGATCATATCAATGCCAACACATTATTTCACCCGCTACAATGAACACCATCCCACAGTATTGGCTACTTTTTCAACAACATTATTTGCATGAATTCCCACCCCACCCCCTCCCCCACACACATGTATGTAAACTATGTGTGGGGTGGAGAGATATGATCTCTCTCTCTCTCTCTCTCTCTCTCTCTCTCTCTCTCTCTCTCTCTGTAATTGCCCTCTCCTCCCCCCCCCCCCCCCCCAAACGATACCTTATCACCAATTGATCATTTCCATTCCCTTTCAATCATTATTAGCATTGCTTTTCCCCACATACAACTACCCACACATAACAACTATCATTACAATCACCACCTGCTAAAGTCGTTTACTTTTTTGATTTTGTTTATTTTTTTTTTGTATTATTACAATTTTCTAATCATTTTTAGCCCCACTAAGCAATCACTATCATCAATCCCACCATAATCACTACCATCACTAATATATCATACCATTCTTCAAAACAAGCTACAAACCCCATTGTTCCCCCCCCCGTCACCCCCCCCCCCTCCACCCCCCACCCCCCCCCCCCCCCCCCCCCCCCCCCCCCTACTATTTCCTCTCCCATGATCCCCTCCTGGCTGGCCTCGTTTCCATCCGGCGGCCATTTTGATCGTGCACGAATATGAGAAGATGTGTGATTTCTCGTTCTTCATTTTCACTGTCCTAAAATGTATCAAATGGCGGTACTCGGCAAGAGAATCTGCCGGCAAAATTGTGGCAGATGCACGTCCCAAATACATGAAAAAGAAACACAAACATCAAAGCCTCCCCCCCCCCCCCCCCCCCCCCCCAAAACTCAACACACACACTCCCCCCCAGACGTTGCACACACCCACACACACACACACACACACACACACACACACACACACACACACACACACACACACACACACACACACACACCCACACACACACACACACACACACACACACACACACACACACACACACCACACACACACACACACACACCACACACACACACACACAAACACACACCACACACACACACACACACACACACACACACACACACACACACACACACACTCACACACTGTGTGGTGTAGAACGGTCTCTAACGACGTGCCCACGTCATCGTCGCAGCAGCTGTGATCGGCAATCATTGACAAAATCGGCCTGGCAAGTATTGGGAACGGCCGCAGTAGCTTTGCTAAACAAGCGAGTGTTGAGTGGTGGGCTGTTGCTTTTGTGTATGTTTTTTGTTTTTTGTTTTTGTTTTTGTGTTTTTTTTTTAGCCATGGCGGGGAAGAATTCAATGTGGTGGAATTTCTGACATTGGCGTACATGGTCGAATGACACGGTAAGGATTCGTTTTGGTTAATTAGGTGTTTCTTGTGAAAATGTGTACGATTGTCAAATGAATTTGGTAGTCTACTTATGCTCTCCCAGAAAATTCTTAAAAAAAAAAAAAAAAGAAAGAAAAGAAAGAAAGAGAAAAAAAAAAAAAAAAAAAAAAAAACAAGAAAAGAAATAAAAGAAAAAGGGGTGGGAGGGTGGGGGAAGGGGGGGGAGGGGGTGATGAGGAGGGAAACGGCTGCCCTCTTCCAAACCTTTGTCAAAGCAGGGAAGGTGGAGGAGTTAGGTGGAGGTTCTGTAGGAGGCTACGTCGCTCTGTTCTATATTGATATATGTAATTAAAGAGGGCGTAGATCTCTCTCTCTCTCTCCTCTCTCTCTCTCTCTCTCTCTCTCTCTCTGCACATGTGTGTGGTGGTGTGTGTGTGTGTGTGGTGTGTGTGTGTGTGTGTGTGTGTGAGTAAGAGAGAGAGAGAGAGAGAGAGAGGGGGGGGAGGGGGGCCGGGATACTTTGTTAAATGGCTTAACGACTTAAAAATTACATACTTTTTAAATTTTCTCTCAGAATTCGTTTTGGTTTAGCTCGAAAGATTGTTCTCAAATTGCGTGTCCATTTTGTAACATGTCAGTAAAAGGAAATAGCTCTTTACATAATTAAGGTAAAAGGTAGTTAACTGAAGAGAGAGAGAGAGAGAGGAGAGAGAGAGAGAGAGAGAGAGAGAGAGAGAGAGAGAGAGAGAGAGATTGATAACACAGCTTTCGCATGCGATATCAAACTGGTATTCAAACAAATCTTGCTTTTGACCCGATATTTGAAAGTTTGTGAACTTGACTTACTTGACTTAGTCCTCTGAATTCCCTTGGGAACATGTGAACTAGGCGTCATTTTATAACGAAATTACCTCTCTCTCTCTCTCTCTCTCTCTCTCTCTTCTCTCTCTCTCTCTCTCTCTCTCTCTCTCTCTCTCTCTCTCTCTCTCTCTCTCTCTTTTTCTTTCTTCTTCTTCTTTTAATACGCATTTTGCCATTTGGGTTAGGGTTGAATTAAGCTCCATAGAATCAACAGCGTCCACCACATCCATTCGGTTTCTTTGTTTTGGATGTAGCGAAAGAACACATGATTGGTGTTGGCAAAAGCCTCTCCGCCACATTCATTTGGTTTGTTTGTTTTAGATGTAGTGGAACAACACATGATTTTCCTGTGTTGGCATTTCCACGCTATGTTTTTGTGCTGTCAAACGAAGACGCCATTGAGGTCATGAAGCAATAAATACTGTAGTAGACGAGTTTCTGAAAGGGAGTTAAATCTGTACTGGGGCTAGCGTTTAGCGAGTGACCCCACCGCAGGAGGGCACGCTCGATGCAATTTTGCTTGATCAGTTGGTTTAACACTTCAATGAGAAAGAGAAAACGCCAAAACATGGGTGTTCAACTGGCGAGGCTGTAACGCAGAGTCAATATCCCGATTACAATGCACTTCAAACCAAATATTTGACTCGCTAAATCTATTTGGTTGACCCTTAAAAAAAAAAAAATAAATAAAAATAAAAAAAAAAAAACCCTAGGAAAAAGTAACTCTATTTGCAATGGAAAGACACACGTCGATCGTCCCCTGATTTTTCCCGGTACAGGTTTATTCTTCTCGTTTGAAAGTGAGAGATCATTGTCTTTTCACTAGGTGGGGATTTCAAAGTTATGGTCGGCATATAATTCTGCAATAATGTGACATATGAAGATTAAACATGACTACTGATACTGAAAGATAATTTTGCTACTCGGAATCTTTAGTATTCAATGTCTTTCTTTATTTCTGTCTTACCTGTGTGGAGCTATTCAGTTCGGGTATCCTCTAAAAATATATCCAAATAGACAGATTATTATCATTTGTAACAGAACGTTATAGTGTCTGTATTTGTATTATGTATGGCTGAAACCGAAACTTATGCCTATGTTGTTTTTTTTTTTCTTGTCTAAACAAAAAGGAATGAATAACAAGATCCGGAAGAAAACATCAGCATAGATCTGCATTCAAGACAAAAAAGTAGGCCTACATACGTTTGCTCATTAAAGCTCTACCTAAGACACTGAATTATGTAAATGCTTAATTATCACAAATATGTAACAAGCAAGTTATTGGTGTGGCCATATGTTGTAAAAGAATAGTGTTGTTTATTGCTCTCTCTCTCTCTCTCTCTCTCTCTCTCTCTCTCTCTCTCTCTCTCTCTCTCTCTCTCTCTCTCTCTGTGTGTGCCTGTGTGTGTGTGTGTGTGTGTGGTGTGTGTGTGTGTCTCTCAGCTAAGCAGATATGTGCTGTAATTATAATGCGATTAGCTGGATGATCTTGATTTTTTTTTTAATTCTCAACTTGTTTGTAACTACTTACGTAGTCTGTAGCCTAAATTGATATATATATATATATATATATATATATATATATATATATATATATATATATATATATATTTGATACCTCTGATTATGTGTTGTCCATTGGTAAGCAGATACTGTGTCGATGAAGTCTCTGATCTGAAGTGGACATGATTTCACATGCCAGCATAACATACATTTAAGTCACTCTGCCGTGTGGAAAGAGATGTCCGTTAACATTTGCATATTTCCAAGACAACATTCAGGTTAACAGAAAAAAATTACATTGACTGAAAAGTTTGATACTGGTATAATCTTCAGAAGAAAAAAACGATGACTGATTTGATAGCGTTGTGATATACTGAACAAAGCGTGCGGTGGTCATTGTTGTCCAAATGGCTAGGGAGCGCTGATCACCGCACAATTCGGGATCCTTACTTGGCAAACCGATTTTTGTTTATATTACTTCTTGACACTGACTTCAAATTAAGGTCCGAGCTCAAACAACAACTCATACTACTTCTCCAGTCGTGGAGTGACTGTTGTTGTCAAAGTAGAAGTAGAGATATTCGGCAAACAATGCAGTCCAAAACTGTATTGTCTACAATTTTTTATTTTTGTTATTTCGTTTTGCTGCTTTATTGGACATCACAGACCTCAACCAGTGATCATACTGTAGTTGTCTTACGCGCTTAAGCTCCCTACGTGTATATGGACTACCGCTTGGCAGGGAACAATGTGTCAAAACGCCCATACAAAACACCTAATGTAAAGGACAAAGAAGTAATGAGCAAATCGTCAACCAGAAGTGATGCAAAGTAAAGGTGTGTTGTGGCGACAGTGAGGATGAGTTTCAAACATGTAAACAACAGAGGGAACATAATCGTATGTTGCTGAAAGGCTGGAGGAAAGTGGGTCAGTCGCAAGCAGCGGCAAACCAAATTCTAACCAAAGGATTTGTTGGCGGACCCTGGCACCGAGGGCTGATTAGAAAACAACAACAACAACAACAACAACAAACAACAACAACAACACACACACACACACACACACACACACACACACACACACACACACACACACACACACACACACACACACACACACACACACACAAGATAGACAGGGAGACAGCCAGCCAGCCAGTCAGCCAGCCAGACACACACATACACACACGCACACACACACACACACACACACACACACACACACACACACACACACACACACGTCAGATTATCTGGAAACAGCTGCAAAACGCACCCTGAAATAAAAGAGATTGTTGGCATAAGGGCATCAGACATGCACGTAAGGGAGGGCGAGAATAGAGAGAGAGAGAGAGAGAGAGAGAGAGAGAGAGAGAGAGAGAGAGAGAGAGAGTGTGTGTGTGTGTGTGTGTGTGTGTGTGTGTGTGTGTGTGAAAAAAGTGAGAATGGAGGATAGCAGGAAACAATGTTCATCAAGTTCGTACCTGTCATTTTTCAACACAATAAGTGCTGATAACCCCACCCCTCCCTCCATTCCCTCCTCACCTTCTTTCCCCCACCCGTCTCTGAATCAGAACCAAATCAGCGCCGATAATCAAATATTTGAAACAAATCTTACGGGCACAAGCTGTGCGCGTAGAGAGAAGAGGGAGAGAAGGGATGGGTCGTGGGGAGGCAGGGAAGAGAAGAGACGTGTGTGTGTGTGTGTGTGTGTGTGTGTGTGTGTGTGTGTGTGTACGTGTGTGTGTGTGTGTGTGTACGTGTGTGTGTGTGTGTGTGTGTGTGTGTGTGTGTGTGTGTGTTTGTGTGTAAAAACATCCAAACAAAGAACTCAGCAACAATCACGTTGAATATTTCCCAATATTTCGACCTCTTTTGGTCCTCCTCAAGGGACTTTAATGATTGAATTGCATGTAGCAGCCTCCGTTCACATTTGTTTTTTTTAAAAACAGTTCACCACAGTTCCAATGGTTTAGAGAAAAGACAACGGTGGAAGGGTAGTAAGCTACGGGGAACACGAGAAAATAGGGGTAGGAAAGACAGAGAGAGAGAGAGAGAGAGAGAGAGAGAGAGAGAGAGAGAGAGAGAAGCGCCTGCGCGCTCAAGAGAGAGGGCGAGGGGGGAGGTGTTGGAAGGAAAGGGCTAGGGAAAAAAGGTGTGGGGGAGGGGGGGGGGGGGGGGGGGGGGGGGGGAGAGGGGGAGCTAGAAGGGAAAAAAAATAGGGGGATAAGTGAAGAGGGAGGGAGAACCCAGGGGAGTCGGCAAGTTCTGGTACAGAGCGAGGGAGGAATAATTTAAGTCAGAGAGGCGAGCTGAGAGACAGGGAGAGCGACAGGGAGGGAGAAAGAGGGAGAGAGGGAAGGGATGGAGGAGGTGGGAGAAAAGAGGGGGGAGGGGGGGGGGGGGGGGGGGGGGAGGGAAAGTAGGGGACACGAGTACATCTCAAGTATTTCTTTTTCAACGATCCCAAGAAAAGTATTTTTGTCTGTATAAAAACGTCCCTGTCTAAGACAACAAAAAGCTCCATGAAAGACAGATTTCCAGACAAAAGCGTGCCTCAAAACATGTTGGAGACAAATCTGTTGACTTCTAAACTCTATCTGCCATCTTGCTTCACTCTTTCTTAATCGAGTCTGTCTTACTATTTCCTTGCTACTCATGCCTTAACATATTCCAACTAGTCCAGGACTTGTAGGTTTGACAGCTGAATATTTATCATACTTAAGGAGAGTATACAAAATATAAGTTGGTAATCATACAGTAATCGCATTCATATAGACAGGCATTGGTCATATGAATTAAACTGCTTATCTTCATTACTAGTGAGATTGTGCAAAATATGACAATAATTTTTTTCCATAAGATTCTGAGCTCGATGGAATTTACACTCCGTCGGAAGTGGATTCCAGAGAAGAAGGCTAGAACAGCAGACTTGTTTTAAATGGTTAATGCTAGGTATGGGACTCTAGAGTTGTACAGAATTTATAGAATTCATGCTATATTTGGATTAGATAGTTTGCAGGCATAATCCAGATACAATTTTTGTGTCACCATTCCTTTATTGTTAGCAAACATATCCCCATGTGGTAGTGCTCCAACTCGAATATAATCCGATTCTGTTACTCTCGAGGGTTTAAGAACTGCTTTTAAAAGACAACTAAATTTTTGGATGTTGATGTAAGTCTCATTGAATTTGCGCTGGCTGAGTCAAACTGTGCCGAACAACACCTGATTGAAGGGAGTTTGTATGCATTTAGATAAAAAAAAAATCTGGCTTGAATGTTCACATAGCGCTTGATCCTGCGTAGCTGGTATTTTTTCTGGATACTATTTTGCGTGTTTTGATGTGAGCAGTCCATGAAGACTGTCACCGATTATTAAGTCTGGAACACGATGATCATCTGCTTCTTCAGTTCTTGCATTCTTGATAAAATACCGAATGGAACTGTTTCATATTTTGCCGTTTTGATACGCCGATATGAGCACGAATTTAGTCTTACTAGGAGTAAGTGACATAATTATAATGCAAAATGTAAGTTGAAACTATGTTCCTACATTCTGAATCTGTGCATTGATTGCATGATCTGTGCATTGATTGCATGTATGCATTGTGGTTTAACAGCGTAACGTTATGCTAATATTGGTGACATTCATCAGAATGATGAATGATTACTCTGTTGGATTAGTTTGCTTGCCACCATTTGGCAACAGCTATTACCATATGGTTAAGACTTTTTGTTGACAACCTGACACTATCCTTTGTGCCAGTTCGCAATTCTATTGTTAAGATGATAACTGAATGATGCACAATATGCCAGTACGAGGTGTAAAGTGTGAAGCTGATTATAAATACTGGTGATTGTTGTAATGCATTGTTGTGTATGACTTTAAGTCTACAACACATGTGTACTTGGACTAAGTGTATTCCATGTTAATGTGATTTACTTCATAAGAAACATTGAAGACTTATTTGACTAAAACTTGTTTGGCATCGTATTACTGTCTCCTACCCTTTTGTAAACTCCACTCAAACTATAAACAAAACTGGAGATCGATAGTTAGAATAGAATCTCTACACTAGAGTTGTTTAGCTGAGTTCTCACGCCACATCTGAAAGGTAGAGGGCAAATGTGTGAACTCGACAAGCCAGACTCCCAGCTACTTAACTACAGACCAGCTTCTCTTCATCGCAGCCTGGGATCGTGGCAACCCAGGCAAGTCTGGTGGCGACTACACCCCACAGCCTAGCCAGTCTACACAGCAGGATCAGTCACCAGCCACAAGAGAGAGATCACCTATCCTGTCCGACTTTCGATAAGTCCCACTATTCCAGATGGACTCAAACTCAGCTCATCCAGAACTTTCCCTCACTTAATGATGAAACAGTCAGAACCAAAAAATCAGTCTATTAGACATTGACATGTCTATCATGAACTAACTTTAACTACTTACCCGTGTATAAGCAAGTAAAGTTGATGTGTGATCGTGCACTTAACCTGTGTCAGTTCTTTGTCGGTCAACCAGCATTGAATGTTTGAACTTCTCTCTAATTCTGTATCTTGGAGCTGCAAGTACTGTTAAGAGTACAAACCTAAGGAAACCAAGCCCTGAGCAGTTACTGAGTATTTTAACAGTCCCTAGAAAAAATAAAAAAAAAATTCTTTCGATGACTAGTACCGGAGTTGCTTCTTCCACCGCTAGTAAGAGTGAGGTGGAGGTGAAATTTTAACATAATTCTCATAGAGAAGATATTCAAAGTCCTTCCTCTAGAGGACACACTGACCCACCCCCAACTCTCGTCATAGTATAATCAATCCAGTCCAGTACTGATCAGTATGTTTCTTCTGCAGATGACCCGACGACGATGGCGTCTTCAGCGGATGCTGTGCGTAACGGCAGCAGCGTATGGCATCCTGATGCTCTTAATCACCCTGTCGCTGCCACAGAACCTGGACCATCTTCTCCATTGGTATAAAGTCTTCCACAACACAAGTGGCATCTTCCCCCTCTCAGCCCGGCCTTGCTGACATCTATTCGAAGCATCAGTTCTCCTCGACCCTCGCTGAGGACGAGAGAGAAGCCGATATTGTCGACGATCTGCAAGATGAGGCTGTTCCACAAGGATAAAATACCTGTTGAAGACTACTTCAAGCCCCTTCCTCACCCTGTCACCGAGGTCGTGACCACGTTCCTCATTCAACCTCACCCCCAATTTTGCAGGGGCAGACTGGACATTCTCTTCCTCGTGCCCTCCACTCCTTCCAGACGGAGTTTCCGTGACACTATCCGGGCAACCTGGGGCTCCGGCTTATGGCCTGACCTGGATCATGGAATCAA
>JADBJO010006253.1:37500-38694 GCA_016801955.1 Conus betulinus
AATTAACCATAACGAAATAATTAAACCTCACCTTCCTTCATCTCCCAGCCCACCATGGGAACTTCAAAGAGCATCATTTGATATCAACCATTCGTCTTTGAAAAAAGGTGACAATGAAAACTTGATTGGCATAACAGTAAAAAGAGTATATAGAAAACTCGTACCCGCTTCATCTCAAGATATATACAGACGGGTCTCTCTTAGATACCAAAGAAGTAGGTGCAGCATTTGCTATTCCTTCTATAAAGTGGTAAAGGTGGAAAAAATCTTACTACCTTGGAAAAAAAAAACAGATCCATTTTTACAGCCGAGCTAACTGCCATTTTAATGGCCCTGTATTATCTTCTTGATCTTTCTTACCCAACACTTCAGGCCCTCTTTGTGTCGATTCAAAATCGGTTTTATTTGCCCTCAGCAAATCAACAACCGTAAGAAAAGATTTAATTACAGACATTCATCAAATCAATACATATCTTTTGGTTATTAGGGGTACGAGTATCTCTTTCTGTTGGGTTCCTTCACACTGTGGTATTCAGTTTAATGAGAGGGTCGACAGAGCAGCAAAGCGGGGAGCAAGAAATACAAGCGGGTCAGAATGTATCAGTATTCCATTGTCTGTCCATGAGGGATACAGTCTATTAGAAAAATGCGTGCTGGAAACATTTTAGAAAAAAAAAAAAAAAAAAAAATTCTGGATGTTTTCTTGATACTCACTCACGCCAGCTAATAAACATTGACACACTTAATTCATTTCATCAATGTAGCATACCTTATTCACGGATTATAATTTCTTTGATTTATAAGATCAAATTGAATGCTTTTAAGACAAAGTTTTGTAAGAACATAACATGCCTTTGTGGCGGAAAAATTACAAATAATCACATCCTTTTTCAATGTGAGCACTTAAAACCTTACCTGCCATCCTACCTAAATGTTCTCTGGATCAAGTTGTATCAGATTTATCACTGATGTGTGTAAAATTGCAGTTTAAACGTTTTAAATTGAAGAGAACAACACACACACACACACCACACACAACACACACACACACACACACACACACACCACACACACACACACCACTAAACACTCAGCACCACACGCACGCACGCACGCACGTACGCACGCACGGAACGGACGCAAGCACGCGCACGCATCCACGCACGCACTCACACACGCACGCACGTATACGCA
>JADBJO010006253.1:46288-86288 GCA_016801955.1 Conus betulinus
TCCCTTCAGTCTCTCTCTCTCTCTCTCTCTCTCTCTCTCTCTCTCTCTCTCTCTCTCTCTCTCTCTCTCTCTCTCTCTCACCCTACTTCAAAAATCTTATTTAGCAGTAAATCTTTTATTCCTGATTTGTATTTAACTCTGCAGGTGTTTTTACAGTTTCAGTAATTATACATTTTACAATATTATTGATCTTTCGAATGGTGGTATTGTTTTTTGTTTTCTTTCTCTTTTATACTTAACTTTGAGCTTATCTTGGAGCGTTCTGTTTTACAGCTGGAGTGTTTATTTAAGTGTGGTTTTAATATTGCATATGTGATGGTGGTTTGTGGTGGTAATGTGCGCGCCTCTGCACGCGTGATAGAGACAGAGAGAGACAGAGACAGACAGAGACAGAGAGAGACAGAGATTAAAGCATGAAAGAGAAGCCCCCTTCATGCAAGTGTTTCGGCCCTTGTCTCCTGACACTCTAGAGGGGTTGCGCCACACCCGGTTCATGACTCTGGATGTCCCTCTGCTGTCCGTCTTTTTTTTCCCATCTTTGGACGAGCCATGGCTGGGATTCGAACCCATGCCCCTCTGGACATGCTCATTTTCCACTTAATGACTCGCGCACTAACCACTGAGCCACTGGGACACCTGATATTTGTGGAAAAGTTCAGCCTTATGAAGTTCACTTTTGTTCCTCCTTGACCAGATCCAGCTTGAACACCTCTGTGCTGCTGCTTCTGCCATTGCTTTCAGGGCTCTGGTTTTTTTCCCCTCCCTGCAACTGAGAGCTGTTTCATGAGGCTGTATGCAGACGTTCCTACAAACCCCCTAGCTCCAATTTCTGCAGTGAGGACTTTGACCTGATAGCCCTCTCTCCTCAGGCTGTTTGCCAGATCAGCATACTTTTCAGTCTTGTAGATTTGAGCTGTCTCCATTCTGTTCTCATATGGCACCGTGAGCTCGATCATGATCAGCTGCTTGCTTGACTGAGAGTGGACTACTACGTCTGGTCTCATGCCACTCTTGCTGATGATCTCTGGGTGACTATTCCATCTGGGAGGTCTGCTGTGCACTCCCAGTCATCCGCCCCGTCCAGCAGACTCTGCATCATGTTCTGAGTGGCACTGTTGTTCTTGGCCATGATTCGCTGCCTCCTGCCGTGAAGAATGTTGCGGGTGCTTTTGGAGTCCTGATTTTCCCTTTTGTGGTGTTGGTACTAGCCCAGACTACTTGTACAATCTCTTTGAGCACTTGGTTTTGCCTCCATGTGTACCTTCCTTGAGCCAGGGCTACTTTACATGAGCTTAGGACATGCTTCACTGTTTGTTTTTCTGGCAGAGGGGGCATGAAGGATCGTCTTTTTTCCCCCACTTCACCAGGTTTGCATTTGGGGGCAGAAGGTCATATGCAGATCTGAGAATGAAGCTGATCCTGAGAGGGGCCATGTGCCAAATGTCATTCCAAGTGAGACTTCTTTGGAGTGCATTCTCCCACGTTGTCCATTGCCCTTGCTGGCTCTGCTGGACTGCTTTTTGGAGTCTTTTTTTTGTCTTCTTCTTTTCTCATCTCCTGAATCATCATGTCTCTTTTGGCTTTTCCTTTGGCCTTTGACCACCATTCAGTTTTGGTCGCCCCCAGTCCTTGTCTGTCTGTTGGTCTGTGTGTGTCCTGTTATTTCTCTGATCTTGAGACTTTCTTTTGCAGAATCCATCGCCTCTTGAACTTTCCATTTTCTGCCTGTCTTCAGCTGGGGCTTGATTGCTTCTACTACCTTGTCTCCTGAGTCCTCCAGCATGCTTTGAAGTCTGATCTTCCCTGCTTTGTATTCCTCCAGGGATGATTTCAGTGGTAGTTTCAGCCTTGCTTGGCGACAGTACAGCGCTATGTCAGTCAGACAGGGTGGGACACCAAGCCATTTCCTTGTGAACTTGTTGATTTGGGATTCCATTGCCTCCACTATGCTGGTGCAGATGTCGTATATCATCAGAGGTCATAGGAGCTTTGGTATCAGCATGAACTGCAGACACCAGACCTTGTATTTGCCAGGGAACCCACACTGGTCAATGGTCTCCAAGCCTTCTTCCGACATCTGTTTGGTTTCTTTTGCTCTTTTGTGTGTCTTTCAGCGTATCATCATACCATCTTCCAAGGCTCTTGACTGGCTTTTCTGTGATTGTTGGAATGGGCTGGTTGGCAACACTGAAGACCACAGATTCGGCCACTTTTCCTTTCCTCAGTGAGAGACTCCGTGATTTCTTTGGCTTGAACTTCATTCTGATGAGGCAACTACGTCATCCAGCCTCTCCAACACATGACGTGTCTCGTCTTCTCAGGATGAAATCCACTGTAGTGTCATCAATGAAGGCCTTGAGAGGGGGCATCTTGTATCCATCGCCAAGGTCTGTTTGTCTTGCGTTGCTTGTTGCTGCTTTCAAGATGACTTTCAAGATCAGATCAGATCAGATCAGATCAGATCAGATAACGAGTACTTTATCACCTCAAAAAGGAGAGATCGTGTCAGGTGCAACAGTTACTACACAAGGCCACTGAAATGGACAGAACATCAGACATTTTTAACACCAGTACACGTAATGTCTAATATCAAAACAGATAAATATTGCACAGTGTAAAACATTGTTATATACATTTTATCACCACAACACGTCTGAGGTGTACAGTTCACTATTTTGACAACATAATCAGAATTAAAGAAAAAAAAAATGCCCCCCCTCCTCCCCTCCTCCCCCCAGCACTCCCATCCACTCCTACCCTTTCACTCGCATACACACTCAGCGCCCTCCCTCCCCCCCCCCCTCACAGAATATGCACTTGCACACACAATCACGCACATGTGCAAAGTGCAACAATAATTCAGTCACGGTCACTCGTTCACATACGCACTGCCTTTACAAGCAAAAAGCAGCATAAAAGTACTGAGTTTAAGAATTGAACTGGGATTTGGGCGTCGTTTTCAAGGACAATGTTTGTTTTATTTGATCAGCGTATTAAAAGTAGACCTACGGTTGGTAAACCAAATAGAATATATGTGTAATAGTTTGACGTACTTTGTTCCCTTTATGGACAAGGATTTATTCAAATTTTCATAACATTGTATAATTACTTATATCACGCAGAATACCACAGGCAATCTGCTCCAAGCGCTTTTACAAAGAAAGCAGAAAAATCCACTCTCCAACTCAACCCCCTAAGCCCCCCACCCCCAGCCCTACCCCCAGCCTGGATAGACAGCGGTAAAAACAAACAAACAAAAAAAAAAACCCAACAAAAAAAACACTTACGGAAACGGCCTAGGTCTTGAAGCCAGAAGTAAAGGAACAGCATCAAGGGTGTCACTGTACTGCTGTCAGTCTGATCCATACTGACGATCCAATATCGAGCCAGATAAGAAAAGGATCTCATTTGCTTTTGTCTTTATCTCTGAGACTGATTTTTAACTTCCGATTGTCAGGTGCAGACCAAAGATGAAGCGTAAACCACTGGAGCCAATGCACACTGGAAACAGTTCCGAGACTAATCGGTAGCTTACCTTTCAGCACTGGGGGCCCAAGACCGGGCAGTTCTGAACACAACAGACAATGCGTTAGTTCCACCAGGAATATGGAAATATGGCATGGTACCCCAGGCTTAACAATAACAGACAGTCTGCTGTGCGGGACAGAGTTCAAAGGCGGAAGAATGAGTTTGTTACTGACATAACGAATCATATCTTCTGAGGAAAATGGAACTCACGGGTCAGGCTTACCTTCTTTAAAAGGCGAGGACTTGATCCAAGTCTACGCAAGTTTCAACGAGCAGATTGAGTACATTCCAGTCTTAAACTTCTATACAACTATTAACTTTACAACAAGAAATATTATTGTTATTATTATTATTATTATTATTATTACTATTATTATTATTATTATTGTCATCATCATCATCATCATCATTTTATGAATGCTTATATAGTGCCTATCCTCGGTATATAGACCAATAGACCAAGCTCTGAGCGCTTTACAATCCACATTCGTTTACACAACGGGCTGCCTACCTGGGTAGTGCCGACTGAAGAGCTGCCAGCTGGCGCTTCATTCAGTCGTTTCCCGTGTCATCCAGTCAACATCGTTCAATATCGTCCACTCAGTTTCCTCACTTTCTTCATTCTTTCCATTTCTCACGCAGGGTGCGTGCTATGTGTAACGTATCATGCATACCAACAGCCAAACTGGCCTTCTCTTCCGAAAGTTGGTGATGGGATTTTACGTGTGTGCAAGATGTTATGCGTGCGTTCACACACGGAACCTCGGTTTATAGTCTCATTTGAAGGACTGTATGGAAAATGGAGTCAGAGCCAATGTTCACTCCAGGGAAAAATCCCCCTGTACTGAAACGGCCCGGCGGAGATTCAAACCTGCAACTCCAGGATCACCAAGATTGCGAGTCCGGCGCTCTACCACTGAGCTACTCCAATAAGATGACAGAATTATTCAGTGTTCCCAGCAAGAAATGCTGCCAACTAACTAAACCAGAAAATTCACACTTAAAAACTGCTTAATTAAACTAATGAATGGACGAACGGAAACCAATAGCCTAAACTTGCATACACATTGTACTAACTTTTTCAAAATGTGTTCAGGTACACAGAGAAGTTTGAGATATTAACGATGCATTTGATTAATACACCATTGACAGATCAGATTTTGCATCGATTATTTACTGATGTATGATTTCTTTTTAAAGCCTGAACCAAGTGTTTAGGCTGAGGCTATATCTGTGAAGCTTCACTGAACCCGCATCAGAGGCAACCTATTGCGACATTCAGTTCAACGAATGGACAGCTAATACTCTCGTCGCGTACACAGAACGCTTCCTGGGGAAAAACTAGGAAAACCAGAATAGAAATTGACTGTCAGTGATTGGAACGTTAATTCCCATGTCGGCACGATTCCAATGCGTTTTCTCATCGATCGCCGACCTTGTTACAAACGTCAAATCACTCTCTGACGGTGAAAAAAAAAAAAAAAAGTTTTCCCAGCTTGGTTTTTCAGGTGGATTTCACCCCCCCAAAAAAAAAAACAACAACAACAACAACAACACAGCACTAGAAACCGACCGAACACAAACACAAAAAAATTATCAACATCACAGAACACAATCATTTCATAAACTCATTGCACATTATATTTTACATAATATCATTTATATTGCACATTTATACATAATCACATCATTTACATTGTATATTATATCACAATGAAAATGTTTGTAAATGTAGAGATTAATTTAACAATTAAATCAAACAAATTTGTGTATAAATGATATTATATGACACATTTACAGCCCCACAAATACACCCATGCATGTAAACAAGTTTGCACAAACATCCCCACACTCACAGGTATCCATCCATCCCTGCACATCACACACACACACTGTGCGCCCTCGCTCGCGCGCATATATGCGCATACAACACACACACACACACACACACACACACACACACACACACACACACACACACACACACACATGCACATAAACACAAACACAAACATACACTCACATGTGCTCACGCATGCGCGCACAAACACGCACATGCGCACTCTCACCAAATACAAATTCAGAATTCATGCAATAACTTTATCCAGAGATGTATCAGTTTCTAGAAAATCAGTGAATTTAAAATTGCCCCTCTGTCAAGTGTAAGAATGTTCTTTCTCCAGATTTTGAGAAACAGTTTTGTTGTATTTGTTTATTGGTTCATTTCTTTGCAATGCGACATTTCTGAAGCAAACCATATTCCAAATCACTTGAAACTGTTTTAAAGTTCAGTATATCTTACACAGTTACACTAGTTATGACTACATGCAGCATATTTCATATTACAAATGCCTATCCACATGCTTGATATTGCTACATCATCAACAACATGCATTTGACAAATTCCCAACATTATTGTCGCTGTTTACAGGGTAACTGTGTAAAAATAAACATATAATTATTCGCACGCTATATTAGAGCATGCAAGTGTCAAAATGGGAAAGCTTTACAATGTAGTCATGCAATGTATGTGCTCAAGCCAGCATACTGCTCATATATTCATTTGTAATTTTTACGGATGGATGGGAAGATGATGGTGTTACCTTCTAAAAGGTGTTTCCCACATATCTTATGTTGGCTTTCTACTTTTTAAAAAAATTTTTATTTCAGCTTTCTTGAAGCCCTGCTTGACATGAAGTGATGTGCAGACTTCCACTGGAGCGACATTCGGATGTACTGCCCAAGGAGCGCAGACACACACTGGCAGGCAAGGCAACGATCAGAAATGAATTACAACTTGGCCGATCTGATCTGATAAGAAAACTAAAGATTTTCTCAACAGACAAAATCAAAACCACTATACCATAAACCATCGTCCAGAGCTCAATATCCAGAGATGAAGAGGCCGCACATCGACACTAAAAGGAAAAGCAGGAAGATCACCAACCAGACAAATATTGCACTAATCTCAAGGCCAGTACTCCGGAGACTCATAGAGAATGGGGCAGACTGTCCTGGGCCTTTCAAACGGTAGACGCAGATGACCAAAAACGTGACAACAGAGATAAGACTTGAATCATGCGAAACCCATTATGTTTACTGTGATTTAAATATACGTACACCGGTAGGTTTGCGTCAATGAAACGATGCAAGTGTGTATATGCTGGCTTGTGTGGCTGTTGTTGTTGTTGTTGTTTGTTTTTTTCGTTGTTGATGATAATGATAATGATCGTTTTTTATTCAATCTTAGAAAGCAAACTGTTCAGGATAGACTTGGGACAGAGGTGTAACAGCACACGTGAACTAATGGGTGCGAGACTGGAAAGACCTGGAGTAAACAGAAGAGCCTTGTACTCATCAATGTTACATACATACAGGTACCCACGAATCGTAAACGGATTGGACCTTTCTGGAGTGAATAGAACATGCGTTTGCAGACTCTGTTGTATTATGTGGAGATCTTAACGTACGCTCAAAGTTGTGGGATCAGCATGGTACCAATCCTGAAGGAATTGTGCTGGAAGAGATTTTGGATGAAGTACTTCTTAGTGCACTGACATCATCATCTCCATCACATAGACGGAGGCAGGATGACACTGACAGTGTCACAGACTTTGCACTCACTGGACCAAAATTCACAGCTGGCATGAGTGTGAAGTACTTCTCCATCATGGAAGTGACCATTTCCCTGTCGTACTCAGTTTACAGAAAGTATTATAAGTTAAAAAAAAACTAAAAGGACAATTTCCAATACCACAACAATAAAGGGAATATGTTAGGAACGTTTGGGAGTTGAAGATGCAGAAGGAACAGTGTTACAGCCAAAGAAATCGTTAAACCCCGTTGATGGAACGTAGACATGGAAACAGCCTGGAAAGAGAAACGCAAGGCTGTAAGAATTTGACAGAGAGAAAAGAAAAATCCTTGCCCTGATCTAGCTCTTAAAACAGACATGAATAAGAAAACTGAGTAATTCGAAAGAGTAGCTGAAGAAGCAAAAGAAACCAAGTGTAACGATTTTGTCTGTCACTTAATTATGACACAACACTCACTCAGTTCTGGCAGTTGTATCATAGATGGCAGGTAAACACAAAACAAATGCAACCCCGGATATCGTAGACGCTAATGGGACCACAACACTGGAGAAAGGGTCGGCTCTACTTAAACGTTTCATAGAAGAGATTGATCAAAGAAATTTGGAGGAAACGAAAATATATTTGACCAAGTTAAACCGACACCTACCTCAGACTGGCATTGATGATGAAATGACAGAATCTAAACTGCATGATGCAATAGCTAGATGCACTTAGGATAGTGCTCCAGGTCCAAAGTATGATATGCAGATAGCTCTCAGAGTAGGATAGCGCTAATCTCTATTACTATTGTATGTGCAGTCTTCTGGGACATAGCCTTTATCGGAACTCTCTGGTAAAGACATAGGAGATTAGCGCTGTCCTCCTCTGAGAGCTATCTGCACATCATACTTTGTCTAGATCTGGAGCACTATCAGCTAGGGTATAAGCAACCCTATCCTGGTGGTATCTCTATCACACAATCTTTAAAACTCATCTTATAAATAATCACCGGAAATGGTGTTAAAGGTCAGATGAAAAATGTTAATCACCCTCAGAAATGTAAGATCATGTCAGGTGGGACATCTCGAAACGAGGTTTTCATGGAGTCTGCAGTGACGTTTTCATGTCTCACATCATGCAAGTCCCAACACTCCAAAAGGACATGTTTCACTGTGAGTGGTACATGACATGGAATGTACCATAGGTCTTCCCTTCCTTTCTAAAGATAAGAATGGCCTGTATGCAAACGGCACAAAACTGTTTTTTTTTTTTAAAAGGCCACCTTGGGATCATGAAAAAAAAAAACACCTTTAGGTTTGGACGGATTTTAAAAAGTTTGTTATTCATCTGCGAGTCCCATTCTTATTGCAAGAGGTCTTTGACATATGCCTGGGTTTGGGGGTTTCAGATCAGTGTGAAGGATAGACAGCCTGCTCAACTTTACCTTTGTGGCGCTCTTGGCAAGTTGATCAACATTTCTTTGCCCTGAATGCCCACATGGCTGGGAACCCAAGCAAAGACTGTTACATCTGTCTGAGTTCAGGTATTTGTACAGCTCGAATAACTTCAGCAGTTGAGGATATTTGAAGTTATGGCCAGCAATGCAGAAAGGGAGTCCAACAAAATGAGGAAATCTTTATGTTTTGATTTAGAAACTATTTCAAGAGCCAGGATCAAGGTTCAACTCAGTAGTGCAGATGGAGTGTCATTTGGAGTGTGTGTTAGAATATCTCAGAGGAGGACCTGTTGCACAATACACAGCAGATGCAACCCCTCCTACTGCACACGCAGCTACAAAGCAAGAAAAGAAAATCATCATCGGCTAAATGGCTACTGCACAAATTCTTTGCAAAATATAGCAGGAAAGCTCATGGAACAAATCATAGCAAAAAAAAACTTGCGAGAGATCTTGAAAGTCGACAAACCCTGCCACTAAATCAAAAGGCTACAGAACAAATAAAAGTACACGTGTGAAAATGCGGCCGCTTTTGTCTGTGAAGTATACAAAAGATTCCAAAGAGAGGAAGAAACACTGGCTTTTGTGATAGATCTGAAGGTGCATACAACAAATTCCAGTTCTTGCTTCTCATGGAACTACTCCTTTACTCTAGAGTCAGCAAGAAACGTACACGATGGATAACAGAACCACATCAGGAGCAAACCATCATCCCACAATTGGAGATTGGACATCCGAGCCTCATAAACTTTCCAGGGGTTGCCTCAAAGTTCCCCTCTCTGCTCTGTTTTGCACAATATTTACACTGCAGACCTCAACAGAAATGGGAACTGTTCGAGTGCTGACATTAGCAGATGACACTCTCATCAACAAACCATCAAAGAATGCTTAAGAAAGAACGAAGTAGTTCAGCAATAGTTGAACAACATTGCTCAGTGTTGTCAAGCAACTGGATCACCCATCAACCCTACAAAAGCCCAGGCATCAATCTGCATTGAATCAACTGACAGCCTATGCTATTTGGGTGTAGGCTTTGGCAGAATGCTAACCTTTAGAAAGCATGTTGAGATTATTGTTCTTAAATGCAAAAAAGGTCTGTCTGCCATGAAAACAATGGCAGCTAAAGGGATTGAACAGCGCCATCTCCACCTACTGTATCATGCACCCGTACTTAATGTGACTGAGTATGGATTAGGGTTTACAAACTGTCCAGCAGCAATCTTTTTAAATTAGAAGGAATTCAAAAGAAGAAATGAGATTGATCCTGGGAACCGTGAAGGATACATCAGTTGAAACTATGCGATAACTGCTTGACCTTTCTTCATTGCAGGCAAGACACAAGCTAGAACTTGTGAAGGCATATTTCAGAGCATTAGAAAATCCTCAATGGCTGGAACAGGTAGAAGACAATATACAAACTTGTGTGCCAGTTAGCAAAACTCAAAGAAACGAAGGAATGGGAGAAGTATCCAGAATACTTCAAACACCTTTACCAACTGTCAAGAATGGTCAGAAGGGAAAACCAACGCAGAAATTCAGATGCAGGTAGAAGGCCTTGGCACAAAGATGATACTGTTGCATACACTGACGGTTCTGTCACCGAAGGCAAGTCATGCTGTGGATGCACATAGTAAAGCAAAATGGCCGCACTATCCAGGAAGACAATGGCGAGCACAGTTTAACAACTTCAAGTCCAACAATGGAGGTAGAAGCAGTAACACAAACACTGCACTGGCTTTCATTCACAAGCCGTTTTAAAACTCAACAAACCATGATATTGACTGACTCCATGAACCTACTTCAAAAAGTGGAGAGTGGAATCGGAAGCCCTGCTTGGCATGAACTAATGTGAAACCTTCCATTGGAGAGACTCATATGGATGTATTGCCCTGGGAGATGCAGGAGTAAAAGGAAACGAGAGAGTAGACACACTGGCTGGCAAGGCAACAATAAGAACTGGATTATAACTAGGCTGATCCGATGTATTAAGAAATCGAAAGAATCACTTGAGCAAACAAGAGCAAAGCCACCATACTATAGACCATCTTCCAGATCTGAACATCAAGAGATGAAATGGCTGCACATCCAGATTTAGAGGAAGAACAAGAAACATTACCAACCGAACAAACATGGGATTATCTCAAAGCCAACACTGTGGAGATTCATAGAGGTTGGGGCAAACTCATACTGGGCCTTGTGAATAAGAGACACAAATGATGAAACACAAGTCAACTGGAGTAACATTTGCATCTCTAGGACCCCATGTTTTTATTGTAAACGAATGTGCACCGGTAGGTGCACTTTAATCAAGCGATGCAAGTGGGTAAAGTGGAGAATACAAGCGCGCGCGCGCACGCGTGTGTGTGTATGTGTTGTTGTTGTTGTTGTTGTTATTGTTGTTGCTATTGTTCCTGATATTGATTGTGGTGTTAACGGGGGGGTTTTATTGATCTGCAATAACTATATCGTTTTCTGCACATTCGTTTCCAACAAATAATCAAAGGCACACACACACACACACACACACACACACACACACACACACACACACACACACACACACACACTCACACACACACATGCGCGCGCACACACAAACATGCGCGCGCACACACACCCACCCACACACACACACACACACACAAAGAAACAGACAGACAGACAGACAGACAGAATAACAAACGAAAAAGGAAAGAAAGAGGATAGTTGAATGTAAAAGAAAAAGTAAATGCATTGGAAAAAGAAAACGAGAGTAAAGCACGGGATGGACATGTAGCTGACTAAAGAACAGAGCGATAAATAAAACGTGTCTGTGGTGACTTCTCCTGACTGGTGTTGTGTGTAAAGATAGGCTCCAGCTATTTCAGGATGTTGACGCTCTTTGGGCAAAGGGTTCCCAACCTGACAATCAAATGGGATTCACACATGGCACATGCAAAGTTGTCACTGTGTGATGGCTGCGCCAGGACTTTGACCTCGTTGATGTTTGTGTTAGGTATGGTTGAAGTGCAGATCAACTGGTTTGGGTCAACGATGGCAAATATCGGTCAGGTGTTCGTGAATGCGTGTGTGAAATGTACCGGATGTCTCACCTACATAGATCTTGCTGAATCCATGTTGTGACTATGACAAGAGAATGTACTTTTGATTTTAAACCAGCCTTAAGAGCCATGTTTGGTGATGTTGTTCCTTTTGTCAGCTGGACTTGACGAGTTTGCATGTAGGGAGAGAGTGTGGGTGGTGGAGGAGGCAGGTGATGGGTGGGTCTTTTTTATGAGGCTGGGCTTCTGAGGCTGTTGTCCTGGACATGGCTTCGATGCAACAGAGGGCATCATTGATGATGGTCCTGGGGTTTCAATGCTTGGTGAAAAATTCTAGCATTTTGGCTGCTTGTAGCGTGGAATCTTCGTTGTTGGACAAAGTCTCCACAGCTGGAAGAATTAACGGTATGGAATGCACTTTTTTTCTGTCTTTTTTTCTTTGTTTTGCTCTTTGTTTATAATTGAATATTTCTTGCAGTCATTACAACACCAAGCTGCTCTGTAAGTTGCTGGAATGGTGCTCAGTTACTTATCCTTGGAATATATTAGTTTATTGTAATTTAGTCCCTTGTGGATTCATTCCAAGAACTGGCCCTCAGCACTTGTGTCTTAAGAGTTATCTTTTTATATTTTTACTTTTCACAAGAAAATGTAGCTTGTTTGCTCTTTCATTCATGATTTTTCTTTTGCTTCTTAGGTGGCACCTTTGGTTGGTTTTTTGAAAACTCAACAAACATACTACGGTATTGCACACCAGACTTTTTCTGGGATAGCATTCTTCTTAAAACCGAAAAGGCAGAGGAGTCAAGTTACCTCTTTCTGCGGTCGCTGAGGAGAAACAATCAGGTTTCGAAATACCAGTATCTGACCAGGAGTTATATGTTAGTGAGTTTCCTCTCTACTGGAGATACCAGTATCTGACCAGGAGTTATATGTTAGTGAGTTTCCTCCCTACTGGAGATTGTCTCCCCCTTGGAGACTATAAGCTTGCTGAAGGCTCATTTTGAGAAGCATTTATTACTCCCATTTACCCTCTAAAGCACATACTGTTAGGCAGAATAATCTACCACTGTAGATGTGAATGCTTATCTCCCCCTATTACTTCAATCTAAAACATAAGAGCAAGTTTTGTGTATAATTGTGTGTGTGTGTATATATATATATATATATATATATATTTTGATAAGTCGGCCGAAATGCTCTCGAGCATTTAGGCAGATTAAGGGTAGATTTGCTGTGGTTGAGAGCAAGTTCCTTGGGTTCTTCAAGTGTGCGGGCCCGATGTGAGTGACAGAGTGCGTGTGCCTATGCGAGAGCGCATTTCGATTGTGAAAGCGTAAATACTTCTGTCTATACATCCCTGCATAATCATAATCATATTTTGATAATGAGGGGGTGCGTCAGAGACCCGTCACAAATTGGGGACTGTCGTCCGCGATGAACGTAAATGAGCCAAAAGTGATTTCAATTCCAAATTACAGGGATTTTAAATTTGTCGTAATTGTAGAAACCTAGATATCTTTTTTTTCTTACCAGGAAAGACGTAGTCATGTGTTGATTGTTTTGCTCTTTTTTTCATGACTGTGCCTATTGGTTGAACTTGCTTGATTTGGTTGCCGTTGAGGTTGATTGTGTGTAGCACAACTATTTGATCGCTTTATTTACAAGTGATCGTGTGGATATCTCGCTTGTATACTGTGGTGGTATTAGCTAGCTGATCGAGGGTTAGATAGCTTCAAAATGTCGACTGAAGAGGGTGCTGAGACGATGGGGTCCGCTGAAAAAGATGGACCTCATAGAAGAAGGAAAAGCTTTAGGACTAAAGGGTCGGAACTGAAGGCATATGTAGATGAGAACTGCCCCCGTGTAGTCGAGGCCCAGAAAATACAAAAGGAACGGGAAGAACAGAGAGAAAAAAAAAAAAGGGGGAAAAAGAGGAGAGAGAAAGAGAACGGGAAAAAGAGGAGAGAGAAAGAGAACGGGGAAAAAGAGGAGAGAGAACTGGAAAAGCAGAGAGAGAGAAAGAGAACGGGAAAGAGAAGAGAAAGAAAGAGAACGGGGGAAAGAGAAGAGAGAGAAAGAGAACGGGAAAAGGAGGAGAGAGAGAAGAGAACGGGAAAAAGAGGAGAGAGACAACGGGAAAAGCAAAAGAGAGAGAGAAAGAGAACAGGAAAGAGAGGAGAGAGAAGGAGAAACGGGAAAGAAGAGAGAGAGAGAAAGGGAACGGGGAGAGAGAGGAAAGAGAGAAGATAAGGCAGTTTGAGTTAGAAAAATTAAAATTGGAGAAAGAACGGGACGTGGACGCAAAACCTCAAGCGAACTTTGCACCACATGTTAGTCCCTTGATCAATATGCCAAAGTTTGATGATAGCCCGGACCGTTTAGAGGATTTCATTTCGCAATTTGAAAGAATTGCCAAGGATCAGGGCTTACCTGAAGAACGATTGGCCACAAATTTGTCCGTACTGCTGACACCTAAAGCTAGAGATGCTTTTTTTCTGCTTACCACCGGAAAAAAAAACAGATGGATTATGAGTCGGTGTGCGATGCGTTGTTTCTGAGGTACCAGGTAACCGCCGATAGATATAGGAAATTGTTCAGAGAAGCCGTTCGTAAATCAGGTGAGACACACGTACAGTTCCTTTATCGGCTTAGGGCTCTCTTTGATAAATGGATAAGGTTAGGAAACATTGAACAAACTTTTGAATCTTTGAATGAGGAGATCGTTAAGGAGCTAATACTCTCCACGTGTCGGAAGAATCTCGCAGTATTCTTGGCAGAAAAGAATTAAGAAGTTTAGAGGAGTTAGTGAAAATTGCAGACAGGTACGAATCTGCCCATGATCAGCGTAATGGGGTGAAGGGATCGAACCAGTCGTCCCGTAATGCCCAGACCACACAGTCAGGGAGTGATTCCCCGACTCCCTACAAAAAGGAGGCAAGACTACAGTTTGAAGTAGATTCTAAATTCCGTGGCAACAGTAGGACTCAAGAGAATGTTAGAGTGAAACGCACATGTTTTAAGTGTGGGCGAGAGGGTCATATCGCCAAGGAATGTAGCGGACTGCGAATACATTCAGTTGTTGCCGCTGATACAACTCCACAGGAAGGTAGAGTGCCACCACCAGCTACTAGCTCAGTAGTAAATGGGAAGCCAGTGACCTGCTTGTTAGATACAGGATTGACGCTAGCAGCAATGGTAGAACCTAGTTTAGTGAGAGACACAGACTATACAGGGAAAACCATCTGCGCGCGATGTGCAGATGGAAAGAGTTAATCAGCTACCATTAGCCCGTGTTAAAATAGAGTAAGAGTTTGTTAGGAGTACTCTCACTGTGGCGGTACAAAAGAATCTTCTGTATCCAGCTTTGTTAAGGGGTAGGTACATCCTCCCAAAGCCTAACCAGGCTGCCAGTCAAGTAGGAAAAGCAAAGGTAGTGCAGGGTAGGAACTCCTACTGGAAAATAACCAGAAAGCAGGTGAAGTGCACAGGCGCCACTGGCACTAGCGTTGACCATGAAGGTGGCCGTGGTGATGGTGCAGTGGACCATGAAATAGGTCGTGTGATAGTTAAGTAGGCTGTCGTGGCGGTGCTGTAGGCCATGGAGATAGCCGCAGTGGCAGTGCCTTTGGCCATGGTGGCTGTAGTGGTGGTTCAAAAAGTTGTTGGCGTTGCCGTGGCAGTCAGAAATGTAGGAGCCATGGTGGCGGACCTCAGGTTTGGGGCCAAGAGGGACCACAGAGTAACTGGAACTAGCAGCTGGGCTGGAACCAGGGTGGCTGTAATAACGCATGGCAAGAAGGTCGAGGTGACCAGCTATCGTTAGAGAATGCCAAAGGTAGTCAGCTCTTAGTAGCAGACAAGCCAGTGTTGGAAAAAGAAGTAAATAAGACTCATCAAGTAATGGGCATAGGCCCTGAGTGGGATTCGAACCAAGGAAGTTCCACACAGAAAAAGAAAATCAGTTCGGATAAGATGAGTGAGGGATCATCTCTTAACATGTTGGAAAGGGGAGATGATCGTTGTTGCAGTGAATGGGTGATCTTTGTACAACAGACCCTGAGGCAATGAAAGACTAGGGGACTGAATGCCAAGGGGATTTTGCCGAACAGGCGAGAAGAGGATCGCGCAGTTTTTTCACGCGCTCCTTTAAGGACTAAAATGTGTGAAAGGTCCGCTGACTCTCTTGTAAAAGCCTAGAATGCACAAACTATCTGTCCCAGGTACTACTGGCGAGCCACAAACGGCGGTCAAGACTGAGAGGGGCAGGAGTTGGTCAAGGGTTGGAGTAATGCCTCCAGGCTGTTGCTTTTGTAGTGTGAACAACAGGAGTAGAACAATAGTAGGAGCAATGCCTACGGGCTGCTGTTGTTGTTGTGGTGGTGTGAGCTGTCATCTGACAGCTACCATGTAATAATGTAGCTGGCCAGTTGTGTTATTGATTTTGATTGTCCAGTTTAGGGCGGGGTTGAGTCTATGTTCATTTGTTGTTTCAGTTTTTTGATTGAAGGTATCAGTTGATGTTGCTTTTGTTCATTGCCATTATGGTTGAGTGTATGCTCAAGTGTTATGATTTTTCATTTTTCTGGTTGATACGTATTTGCTAATTATGTTTTGTCACAGCTGGGTAAAATGTGAAAATGTCTTATTTTGTGTTCTTGATTATATGTGAGCCAGTATAGAGTTAAATGTTGTGCACATTCATTTGTGACTGACCAAAGAGTGATTCAATGGATTATCTGATTGACTTATTACTTTTAATTGGGTACATTATCCATGTTAGAGTTGTTGACGGAAAAGTTGTGTCTTGAAGCATAGAGGTAGTACTGTTATATCGACCCACGCATTTGCGTTTGTTTTATCCAAATTGAGAACATTCGTCCTGGATGCTGATTGGAACAACATTCTTAGGTACGGGGTGTCATGAGTTGGCCGAATGTTCTCGAGCATTTAGGCAAATCAAGGTTAGTTCTGCTGTTGTTGAGAGCAAGTTCCTTGGGTTCTTTAAGTGTGCGAACTCAGGCATCACCAGAGGGTATTTTCCCGAGCTGTATACTGAAGGAGGGAGAGTTACTGGGGGAGTGGTTGGCATGTCGAGGGGGATAGTAACAAGAACATGCTGACCTGCCGGTTCTGGGTAGAGGAGAGTGTCCATCGTGACCATTGCCCCATTCACTGGGTTCTCCAGTGGGCCTGAAGGGGCGATCGTTTCAGGTGACCGTCACGGCTTGGTGACCATTGGCCTGCAGGCAGGACACAGTGACCATTCAGTCGTTCTTGTCCTGTGGAATGAATGGAAGGCTTTGGCCTATTGAGTGATTTGCACCTTGTTGTCTATAGAGTGTAGTAAATACTTGAAGCATCAGTCCTGGCTGGTAGTGAAGTGCAGGCTGCTAGTACAATGGGTAGCTTTGGGGAATCGAACAGGAGTTTGAATAGGAGGTTATGCATTAACTACTTGGTGCCCAACTCTTTGTTGGTGCTAGCAGCTCTCTCTCTCTCTCTCTCTCTCTCTCTCTCTCTCTCTCTCTCTCTGTGTGTGTGTGTGTGTGTGTGTGTGTGTGTGTGTGTGTGTGTGTGTGTGTTTGTGTGTGTAGGTGACCAGTGATTCCATTGGTGGAATAAAAATAACTCGGGGAGTTATTGGTGCAAACCGTTGTGATGTGTGTGCCAATGATTCCATTGGTTGAACCAGTTTAATTCAGGCTCTCTCTTGTTTGAGAATGGATATAAGCTGCTTGGAAAACCAGGAAGTGTGTGACTCACTTAAGGGAAAGCGAACTCACCTTTCTTGCTGAGGGCTCAAGAAAATACAGCGAGAAGCAGAGGTTTGCTGTCACCTCGAAGCCGACGACGGTTTAGAATTGTCTTCTGGGTGGGGACGTAGACAGTGGAGGTTGCTGTAGCCTCGGAGCCGACGACAAGAAGAATTGTCTCCTGTGTGGGGACGGTCGACAGCAAGACGTGTCAGCCTGTTTGGAGCCTAGACAGGGAGCTGCCAGACAACGGTGGGGTGCTTGCAGCCAGAGAAGACCTGTGGGAGAGGCCGACAGGAGCCCTTTCCGTGGAGAGGGCAAAGTGCAGTGGAGTCTGGAGACTCGCTCTGAGGGTGCGACTCAAGCTATGTTTGCCAGTGTCCCCCAACTGGGATTTGGCCAATCGGGAGGACACAACGGCGTGACAGCTTCAGCACTCGTAGTCGCACAGTGTGATGAAGAGAACTGACGGTCAACCAAGGAATGATGCAAGCTATGGACGTTTCATTTCTTCTTAAGTTTATAAGTGTGCGAACAGAAAAGTGAAATAGTCTTTCCTGGTTAAGTAAGAATCACTGAAGAACAGGGGATGCGATTTATAAGATTGTCTGTATGAAGTTTACATCGTTGTATGATACAGAAAAGTGTGTTGTGTAGTGACGGGTGGGGGCTCGGAGTCAAGTTAAATAAAATTTGATAATTTTCCATGAAATGTTAGTGGTTTCCTGTCACCTTTGTGCGGGCCCGATGTGAGTGACAGAGTGCGTGTGCCTATGCAAGAGCACATTTCGGTTGTGAAAGCGTAATACTTCTGTCTATACACCCCTGCATCCCTCCATATGATAACCATATTTTAATAACGAGGGGGGAGCGTTGGAGCCCGTCACACACACACACACACACACACACACACACACACACACACACACACACACACACACACACACACACACACACACACACACATATATATATATATATATATATATATATATGTGTGTGTGTGTGTGTGTGTGTGTGTGTGTGTGTGTACATACATACATACATTTAGCAAATCGCCAATGTGAAAGTTTGTAATACAGGACTTATTTTCTATGTCTGTTATAAACATCAGTGGTACATCATTGTTGTACCATAGTGTGTCACTGACAGTTGTACACGGTTGGGGAGTTGAGTCCATTATCGTTAGTCAGCTGCTCAAAATGTGCTGTCAACGTCCTTTATGAATAATTGGTTGTACTAAGAGAGAGAGAGAGAGAGAGAGAGAGAGAGAGAGAGAGAGAGAGAGAGAGAGAGAAGAGAGAAGAGAGAGAGAGAGAGAGAGAGAGAGAGAGAGAGAGAGAGAGAGAGAGAGAGAGAGAGAGGCTGTGTTAGAACGAGCATAGAAACGAAGCTGGTGAACTGTAGAAGATGAGCAAACGATGCCAGACGTAAGTAACACGGGACCAACAAACTGCATTGCTGCCATGGTGTGCATGCACGAGTCACTGGGAGATAAATAATCACCATCCCACATGTCATTTGACATCTCCATGGAAACCTCCAGTCTCTGAAGCCGCATCTGTGAAGTAGAGTACATGTGCGAAAGAGAAATCAGAATTGCTCTGAAATGGGCCTTCAAGTGCAGTGTTCACGTGAGAATCGATAATCATCTGCCTTGTGGCATCAATAACTTGAGGAATACATTTGCACCCCCCCCCCCCCCCCCCCCCCCCGACGCGACGCCTGTCGTTCCCAATCCCTAGATAGGGAGTCTTTTTTTTAATCGTGAAGATATCTCACGGAGTGGGATTGCTGCTGAACGAATGTACTGATAGTGTTTACTTCTGGAAGTCTGTGTAACTATGCTGGGCACATGCTTCTACTTTGACACATTCATTCCAATAGTTCCCATAAGTGCAGATACAAGTTTTATTTCCTTTCATGGCATGCAGCCTTTCTGTGGCTCAGTCTGTTGTTTTTAATTATTTCTTCAATAATTCAATTTTCGTTCCATGCATTCTGGGCCTGCGCAGTCAAGTTCTAACATCTGCATTGTTTAAATGTTATTTCCCATGATCTTCTTTGCAATGGCTTGGCATCAAACTCTGAAGTCCACTGAAAGGCTATTTTACATGGTATCACTACACACACACACACACACACACACACACACACACACACACACATGCCCGCGCGCTCGCGCACGCATATACGCACGCACGCACGCACGCACGCACACACACACACACACACACACACACACACACACACACACACACACACACACACTGAACAGCAGTCCAGGGTTTGGGTCTTTCATGATGGTAGTCCGTCTACACATTTCCGTTGTTCCGAGTCATTCCAAACCATTGGCTGCACCTCTCTCTCTCTCTCTCTCTCTCTCTCTCTCTCTCTCAGTCTCATGTATGTATTGTTCTGTACAAATAATGTAAATATGATACTTCCCTGCTGCTGCCCCCAGCTGTCCCCTCCTCTGTATTCGCGCTTCTGGTTCCATTTGATGCACACTATTTCAAACCTTGCTTTGTGTTTTATGACTTTATTTTCAATGCGCCTGTATGCTGCAACATGGTTTTGTGTACAGTATGTATGTGGAAACTGAAAACGAGGATGGAAGTGGGTGCGCGTGCGCGCACACACATATATATACACACACACGCGCGCACGCGCGCGCGCGCGCACACACACACACACAGAGCAATGTGTGATATACAACTACGGTAAGGGACAAGAGACAACAGCAGCTTGCATGGAACAGTTTCACTGTTTGTTTCGATTTGTATAATGGGCCACTGCTTTGGTCAGGGTTGTGGAGAGAATAGGACTCTGCACAGAACAGTTACTCTGGCTTCGTCATGGACCGTTTGAGGTGCCAGAGTGTGAGAGAAAATGAAAGTTGAGTGGGACAATTATCCTCTCTCCAAGTAAAGATCATGTGCAAAACAGACACAAGAGTGATTCTTGGTCAGGAGCGCTTTAAAAGTTGTCATGATAACCAAAATTAAAACTGCTATACAACACCTTTTTTTAAGTGACACACTGCGAATGCATAACTTTATAAACACCCAGGCTAGACAACTTAACAAATAAAATTTAGTGGGTAAAATTTCCAGCTGCATGGAAAAAGAACACCTGTGTCGCTCCTTTGAAGGAATCAGCTGTTACTTATTTTGTTGAGCACGTAACAGTTTTTCAAAAAACGGGCCTCTCGTTCTCTGCGCCGTTTCTCCAGGATGATATTCAACGTGTAGAGGAACGGGTTGAGCGATGAATTGAGTGGCAGCACGAAAATGGCCATTCCCACGTTGACCTCCCCTGGAATGACGACACCATTGGCAGCCAGGACCCCACACAGACCAATAGGAAACCAGCACAGAAAGTCAGACACAGCAACTGACAGGAGACGCCTGGCGATAGTGGCTTCCTTGGACTGTGTATTTTCAGTGCCTTTTGTCCTTGATCTGTGGTAGTTGATTAGCTATAGCGTTACTCCTCATGACCAATAAATGAGACACTGACCCACACCAATCGTCAGAAAGAGGATCAGGTTGAAAATGATCAGGATACTGAAGGAGTAAATGTGACCAGGGAAGTCAGCTCCTGTGACAGGCAGTGGTATACAAATACCTGTCTGGTGGAAAAACTCCCAGTGTGAAGTCACCGGGAGCAGAGGCACAGTGGCCATCATTATTCCCAGTGTCCACATGATGGCACAGGCTATAGAAGCTGATCTACATCCAAATCGGATCTGACTGAAAGGGAAAACGGAGCACAAGAAATCGATCCAAAGTGATCAAACAGATGAGGAATGCTGATACTTCATTTGATAACAAGGACATAAACCCGGCAACATGGCAACTAGAACTCTTTTTCCATGCCGTTTCATTCCAAATATAAGAGCCAGTATAAATCCAGTCTGCTACTCCAATGAAAACTAAATAAACTCCCATAAAGAAGTCAGAAACACACAGATGAAGAACAAATATCACAAAACTTGCCTTGATTGTTTTGGACAGGAAATAGATACGGTAGTCAAACCCACCAAAGTTTCCCAGAAGAGTCAACACAGCAAATACCCCCAGAGCACAACGGTAAGCAACAGATTTTTATGTTTGCAGACTGTCTTCCCCACTGTACTCAGTATAACCGTTTCTCTGTTTGCAGACTGTGTCTTCCCCACTGCAGTCAGTATAACCCGTTTCTCTGTTGTTTGCAGACTGTCTTCCCCACTGCAGTCAGTATAACCGTTTCTCAGTAGTGATGGGGCAAAACAGCGAGGTGCCATGGAGACTGGGAGCTCAGTGTGAGTGGCTGCTTCAAGGTGTGGAGAAAGACAAACAATAGAAAGTCAGTGAAGCAAATCAGTTCTGGAAAGGCCTTGTGGTGGGTGAAGGGTGTGTGGGATGTCGGTAGTGGAGCAGAACGGATTAGTTAAGGGGTGGTAAGAGAGAGAGAGAGAGAGAGGGGGGGGGGGGGGAAGAGAGAGAGAGAGAGAGAGAGAGAGAGAGAGAGAGAGAGAGAGAGAGAGAGAGAGAGAGAGATTGACTGATTGATTAATTGACTGATCTTTAATACGCAAGGATGCAGATTTTAGGCCAAAGCCTAGTCTTACCATCTGTCCTTGTCATGCATACATTATGTCAACACATATCATTCACACTGACAATTCAACATAGCAACACTGTAATCAAATTCTGCAACGATAACCAAACTATTCATAAAGTAATAATGAATAATGACATGGGGGGGGGGGGGGGGGGGGGGGGGGAGGGGGGGGAAGGAAACTTACGAATAAAAACAAACAAACTACAGCGAGAGAGGTTAGAGGAGGGGAGGCAGAGAGAATGGTAGGTAGGAGAAGGAGAAAAAGGATGGTAGGCAGAGTGGAAGTGTGGATGAGCAATTTTAACGGAGTGGGTTATATGTTTTGACGATGTATTCAAAGTATGGTTCACAAAAGACTTTCTGAATGGGCGCTAATCATTTTGATCGAATAATTAATGGGTGCAAAATGATGTAGGAGAGGTAGTTATGGAGAAGGTTGCAGACTACTGCATGGTGTGCTTATAAATACTCCATATAAGCTCGCGCGCACGTGTGTGTGTGTGTGTGTGCGTGCGTGCGTGCGTGCGTGCGTGCGTGCGTGCGTGCGTGTGCGTGTGCGTGTGTGTGAAATTACATCTTTAGATTTTCTTTATTCTTTAATCATTGCATTATGATTTCATGGAATATAATGCAGTTTTAAATGATGTGCATAAGGTCGACAACGTTTAATGGTAAATGGGTGATAGAAATATCTTTTGAATAAAGATTCATGTATAGATATTTTGAGCATTTCCACGATGAACTCTCTGTTCTCAGTCTTTCTCTCTGTCTGTCTGTCTCTGTCTGTCTGTCTGTCTGTCTGTCTGTCTGTCTCTTTCTCTCTCTGAGTCGTTTGTGTTTTCTTCATGTCATTTGTTACCCATGGCCTCAAAAACTGGGACAAAAAAACTGGACTAGCATTCAAAACCAAGAGCCCGAGGCAAACTCGGTATTACAAAATACAAACTATTTCATGTCTTTGATTGTACAAAACCTAGACTCTCCGATATTGCATGTATCAATCACATATTGTTCCTATCAATAATGTTCTCCCTCTTAGTTATGGACTTATGTACATACTCTGTGCTATCCAGTATACTGCAAGTGTACTAGTTTACATCCATGGAACTTTAAACGTGCATGGTTTGTAAAACCTTCAAACTTTTCAAACGAGTCAGATTAGCTAGAAATTATTGGACAGAACAAGACCTGTTTCAGTCGGCATTATTTACACAAAAACTCCTCTAGAAAAATACTAAGCAGATAAACAACGTTGCTGCCATGATGGATGCAGCTTCACTTGATGATACCTAGTGTTTCTGCTGGTTAAGTTTGACATTCATCTTTCGAAACCTCACCAGTCATGGATTAAAAGTTTCCCCCCGCACAACGTATCTTAAATTATGGACACCCCTACCCTTGTAACCTGAACCCATGGAACATTAGTTGACAACATTTATGTCACGACTCACAAAACATTGAATAAGCATGGAACAAAACGTTTTGTAAACGGATACGTGACCGTTTTCAAGTATCTGTCACATGGACATAAAGAAAAGGAAATTAAACTCCTAAAACATGTCACAAAAATGTGACCTACAGATCTTTGCAACATTTCATGAAAACATTTCATACAGGCTCCAACTACTGACTGTTTAATGCCTATAATTACACGAGTCGTCCGGAAGATGTTCCGTAGCATTTGTTACAAACACACAGTTAGGAGAACAAATTATGTTGGTTCTGCATTGCATTGTTCCATTTTTTGTGGTTGTTTTGTAACTCTACTTTATCACCCCTCCTCCCTGTCCCTCCCCCCTCCCGCCCCTTAAAAAAAAAATGTCTCAAGTTCTGTGGCCCTTCATGCCCTGCTGTCATGGTGACCTCAGTTGCGATGTCCTCTCCGCGTCTTTGGCCTTGGTTTGGTTCCATCGGGGTCACCGGTATCGGCGGGTCCATAGGGGCTGTCGTTGGACAGACGTGGTGGCGCCCTCCGGGAGGAGAGCTCACTCACGCCGGCTCCGCGACTAAGCAATTATCGTCGTCAGTAGGGGGCTTACTAGGTGGTGTCCTGCGTATGTTAGATCAGAACAGGCGCCACTGAACACCACCGAAGTGACACGGCAGCAGTGCAGTGTCTCCTCCGGTGGGTTGCCTCTTGACGACTTGACATTGACTGCTCCCTGTGGATTGCCGGTGCCGGGGCTGCGGCGGGGCCGACCGGGCTGTGGCTGTGGACAGGGTGTCGGAATGAGCGGCGTGGGTACACTGCCTCTGAGGTGGCGCAGATGTTGGGACAGCAAAAAAACAACAACAAACAAACAAAAAAAAAAAAACCCAAACAAACAAATTATGTTGGTTCTGCATTGCATTGTTCCATTTTTGTGGCTGTTTTGTAACTCTACTTTATCACCCCTCCTCCCTGTCCCTCCCCCCTCCCGCCCCTTTTTTCAGTTCCAGTCCTTCATCCCGCGGGCACTACATTCAAACTCACCCATGATAGTAATTAGGACTTTTCTCTACCGCTCTCATTCCGTCCATCCCTTCCGCCAACTATGATCAGGAATGTTGCATTAAGTCACATTTGTATAATGATATCAAGATGATGTTAAAAAAAGTGTAAGATCAAAATATCCTGGCATGTTTATTGTGCTGCGTAAATTTAAACTCAACTGATGCAGTTTCTGGCTGCTTGTCATTGCAAATAGCTTTCCACGATTGCGTTTACCATTCTACAGGTTGTGAGGTCCCTAAAGAAGGCCAGCTATCAAGCAACCACGACAAGCTGTTATTCTATGATGGCTAGAGATACACATGTTCAACATATGAGCCCAGTATGTTCACAACTGATACTGTTTTCATTTATGGTAAAGCTGCCTTTAAGTTTCAAAATGAGATTCCTGTCTCTGTCAGTGTCTGTCCGTCATGTATTACACTATGACTGATTTAACTGAGTTAAGATTCGTCCACGCCTTTCATAGAATGTATAGCATCGGCATAATCGATAACCAGACGGAATTTTCATTGCGTCTGAATGACATCTGAAATAACGGATCGAAGGAAGAAATGAAGAGGCAGGAACAGGGTCACGCGGAATATGTAACAATCTAGAGAGCGACTGCTGCTGCAGCTCTTGGAACAACAAACAGAATACCTGGGTGTGGCTGCCTGTCGGTCAGAATAGACATTGTAGAAATAATGACACCTACAGGGTGTAGGGAATAAAACATCAAAATATGAACATTTCAAGATGCAAATAAACAGCTATCTTTATATATTCTATGTCTGTGGAGATCAGACAGGGATGTAGAAACAAACAGTAAGAATGGAGAAGCTCTCAGAAACATAACAGCACGCACCTGTCCAAGTCCACAGTCCAATTCGTATTCTTTACAAACAGGATGCTGACTAAAATCTTCGTCTCGTCCATCAAAACAATCTTTTCGAAAATCGCACACCAGATTGTAAGGTACGAACTGTCCAGATCGGTCACAATGAAAATAGGGCTGTGTTCGTCCATGGGACATAGTACAAGTCGCCCTGTACCATGTCTCAGTGTTTTCCAGTTCCTTGCACAAACTTTTCGAATCGCAGGCAGCAGTCGGTGAGTCAGATGCTGCATGGGACAGATTTCTAGTTGAACACTTAACAGTGGTGTTAATCAGGACAGGAAGCGTGACAGGTTTTCTGATATGGTGATGATCCGAGAAGGAAGGGACTTCACACAAAAAGCCCGCAACCCGTCGACCACAATTTCTTCCACTGAATGAGAAACGTGGACTCCAGGATTTCCAAATAGAACAGTTCTCCACCACTGTTGGCCATAAATGTTCATGGTGTCTCAAAATGAAAACGATTACACCACTTTGCCAGCGTAAAGTGTTTGTGTACCTGAATAGAAATGTAATGAAAAACAGAGAAAGATACATTGACACGCCATAGATACTCTCTCTCTCTCTCTCTCTCTCTATCATTCTCTCTCAAAAAGACAAAATCTCACGATTAAGTTTCCTCCTGTACATCTTAAAAGTGAACCCGATGAACAGGTTACATACCTCAAAGTGCTAGGAATAACAATTGATAATAATATGAGCTGGCAAGCTCACATAACCTCACTATGCAAAAAAGTTTCACAGAAAATTTATCAACTCTCCAAAATCAACGCTTCCTCGACCTGCATTCACGCAAGCTCTTTTTCCAGTGTCATATTCAATCACACATAGACTATGGATCTACTCTATATGGGACTGTGCTAGCGCTAACACCCTCAAATCATTGCTAAGCCTACACAAGCGAGCACTCAAATTAGTCTCCTAAAAAAGGCAGTAGTCTTCTGGACTCGGACTATAAAAAGATTCAAGTTCTCCCCTTAAGTCTGAGATTAGAATACAACAAAGGGATCATAATGCACAAGATTGTGTCTGGGAAGGCACCCTCAACATTAGTTCACAGATTCTCAATAAATTCCTCAAGGACTCTACCCAAATTACATGTCCCTGTTCCTAGAATTGACTTATTCAAATCCAGTTTAACATATTCAGGTTCCCGTCAATGGAACTCGCTCCCTGAATCAACCAAACAACGCCAATGCATATCAACCTTCAAACACCATTACTTCAACCATCTTTGTGCCAGTACTTGCATAAGTAAGCCAGTACTCACCATAAATCCACCACCAACCACCACCACCCTCTTTGCCTTATGTATGTACCTGACTATTACGAAGTGTTTTTGTACTTGAAATGCACATGTATGTTATTTTGTTTAGTAAGAATGTCTTATGTGAGTACGCGCGCGCGCGCACGTGTATGTATGTCCGCGTGTGTGTGTGTGTGTGTGTGTGTGTGTGTGTGTGTGTGTGTGTGTGTGGTGTGTGTGTGTGTGTGTGTGTGCGTGTGTGTGTGTGTTTCCTACTACCTCCTGCCCTCTTGTCATTCAATCGATATGCTTATATTCTTATGTGACTCTCTCTCTCTATGTCTCTCTCTCTCTCTCTCTCTCTCTCTCTCTCTCTCTCTCTCTCTCTCTCTCACGGTTCGGCTGGAATAACTTGATTTATTATCCATATGACATCCCCTCCTACCCGTGGCGACTGGGCTATCATTATGCATCCCCCCCCCTCCATTTGTGCTTAATTTTCTATCCCCCCCCCTCCCCCCGGTGCTTCAAATCGATTGTATTGTATCTCTTTGGATTTTTTTTTTTTTTTTTTTTTTTTTTTTGCAAAGTGAAACGACGACTGCAGGCGGAAATCTAAACAAAATCTTAAATCAATGTCAGCGAACCGCCCAAAGAAACGTGGACAAACGAGTCACAAGACAAAACACAACGCGTTTCGACCTCTTAGGTCTTCTTCAGGTGAAACAAAAATGAAACAAATAACGAAAACACTTAGCTTTGATCGCTTCAGACAAACAGACATATAGATAGATAGATGAACAGATAGATAGACAAGTAATTAGTTAGTTAGATAGATAGATAGATAGATAGAAAAGGCCCAAAAGTACTCTTTGTCTCTGTAAATAAAAGGATATAGCTTTGAATGATTCAACGCCTTCTTCCTTGCGCTGAACACAGAGGCAATCTGAAGCGATCAAAGCTAAGTGCATTTTCGTTATTTGTTTCATTTTTGTTTCACCTGAAGAAGACCTAAGAGGTCGAAACGCGTTGTGTTTTGTCTTGTGACTCGTTTGTCCACGTTTTCTTTGGGCGGTTCGCTGACATTGATTTAAGATTTTTTCTTTTTGATTTTCAGATTCTAAAATGCTCTCTTATCGCACCCACTCTCGCCTCTTTCTCCCCCCACCTTCTCTCTCTCTCTCTCTCCCTCCCCCCCCTCTCTCTCTCTCTCTGCACCCTTACCCCACACTCCCTTCGCTCCTGCGTCTCTCTCTCTGTCTGTCTGTCTGTATGCTGGCTGGCTGTCTGTCTGTCTGTCTGTCTGTCTGTCTGTCTCTCGCTCTCTATTTTTTTTTCTAAATTTAATTTCGTATTGTATTGTAGTTCTAGTCACCTTTTGCATGCTTCCTTTGTTACTCATCTTATTTTATGTTGTTGACCCTACTCAGGGCGAGGACTAGATGTAAAAAAGCACATCAGTATTATATCTATATCCTCGTAAATAAAGAATTTTGTCTTGTCTTGTCTTGTCTTGTCTCTCTCTCTCTGTTTTGCTTCTTTCCCTCCTTTCCCTGCTTTGCTCAAAGTTTATGATTTGTTATGATAGTGATACACAAAGCAGTACAGCTGTAAAAAATCTGAGGCATTACCAGAGTTCAGGAAATCAACAGGAGGTGTGTGTGTGTGTGTGTGTGTGTGTGTGTGTGTGTGTGTGTGTGTGTGTGTGTGTGTGTGTGTGTGTGTGTGTGTGTGTGTGTGTGTGTGTGTAAACATCACCATGTGTTTCAACTAGGCACGTCACACTCTTCATCACATACAAAGCCTCAGGGTGGACATGGTGCACTCCCTCACTGTTGGGGTCCTACTCCACAGGAAACCATTCTGGATTCGGAGACTAAAGACATCTTTCCTACTGTCACTTGATAGCATCACGTTAACAGTTGTGCAAGACTTACACCAACAGTGAATGTGATGACCATGTTTAGTGAACAACACCTAAATAGGCGACTGTGATTTTTTTGCGTAAGTCCTGTGGAAACGACCACGCCATAAAAGGCTAAGAGCAAATGCAAAGAGGCTTATTCTCTGGAACAGGGTCAGTGTCATAGAGAAGGTGTGGCACATATTGTGGGAGACTGGCTTAGATTTCATGGGAATGATGGTGTGTGAGTGTGTGTGCACAATGGTTCTGTATATGGTGACATTCAAGACTCCTTCTCTTGCCCTACAGAACACATCTCACACTACATCGACTCTGCCCTCCGACCCATGGTGCAAAGCCTCCCCACGTCCCTCACAGACACAGCACACACATTAACATGGTCATCTCATTCCACACATACTCCACATCCTAACCCAACTATCTCTTCACACGAAAAGTTATTTCAGTTTACGCTACCTTTCATCACGCTCATGGACCGAAAGCCTTTACTTTCTTTCGTCTTGGCAAAGGTCCGCTAACACCAACACCCACCCCGAGCTACATTGATCAGACTTGCAGATTTAGTCTCCAAACACAACACCTTTGAATTTAACAGCCGCGTTTTCGTGCAAATCAGTGGTATGCCATGGAGACAAAAAATGGCACCCTCCACTGCCTGTCGTTGATGGGATACCTGGAACATCGCCTTCTGCTTTCTTAAAACAGATCCAACATCAGAGTTCTACGAAAGGAATGTCAATGACGGGCTACGAACCACACTCATGTCAGAACAAGACTTCCTCTACTTCCTCAACTTTGTTAGGAACTTCCACCCATCATTCAAATTTACATACGTCATTTCCAAGTCAGTCAACTTCCTGGACATTTCCATCTCCCTCAAAGATGGACTGCCCAAAATCTCAGTTCTAGTCAAACCCACTGATGCACATTCATGCCTAAACTTCGCATCTTCTCGCCATCCATCCACAAAACACAACATTCCCATCGGCTGAAATAGAATCGAAACCTTTTGAAAAACTCTACTGCAAGCAAATATCCAGCTTTGTTCTTTCTGTTTTGATAGGTGTGGTATTTTCTATCTTTCTGATAACTATTTTACATATTTCTACCTTTGAGAGAGTCCACTTGATCTTCATAGATTAATTTATGGAGTACATTGTTCAATAATTTCTGTCCTTGTTTTCGCTAGTGGTTTATAATCAGAATGAAGTAAAGTTACTGGTCTCCGGTTTTATCATTCATCTCTAGAACTGTTTTGTTTTATGTAATAAAATTAAAATGCCTTCTTCCTGGTTTTGTTGTTGTTGTTGATGACGTGCGAGTTGACTTCCAACATGGCGACAGCCCTGATATGGCCCACTGCGGTCAGCTGGGCTGTAAGGAATATTACCTTACCTTACCTTGTTTCTGAGAATGTCGCGCTAACAAAGTTACACAAATTAGTGAAAGAAATAAAACGTCACGCCTATGATGTAAAGCTTAACGTTAAAAGTCAGTGTAAGAATTATAAACTCATTCCATATGCTTATGCATTAAGAATAGTTTCATTGTTTTGCAAAATCACATGCTCTAACAACAAGTCTGATGTGTTATATTATATTTGTACATTAATTAAGCAAAATGATCTAGTAATTGTTCCATGATTTAATCTATCAAGTGTTGTATAAATAATAGCCAACCAGTGAGAGGACAGCGGGATGATTTTATAACGGACAAGCTCAGAAGAGCAAGATGAAGGAGGCAGGCAGGACAAAAAGAAGATTGCGGTTGAAGAAGCAGCGTGTTTGAGAGAGGAAAGAAGTCATCACCCGAGCGAGAGCAAGTTCTGGTAGAGGTCACCCAGTGCTTGCACGCCAAGACACAAGTGGGCGAGATCCTGTGAGCCAGTGATGAGTATTGGATCATTCACCCAACGACTGTTACTTGATCCTCGCCAGTGTTTGGCAAGCGGGGATTGCGCTGAGGTAGAGACACTCATTTATTTCACATGATACTTCAACCATAATATCATTCAGGTTTTAACCAATCGATCACACTATCTAATCCATTTGTGTGAGCTGTATCGTTACGCCGCATCTATCTCTATAACATGATTTACAACGCAAGTTCCATTCCCAGTTCAGGTCTATTCTTAGTCACTTATGACTTCGATTCACATCGTTGCACCATGATCGATTTATTGCCGGGGAAGACTAGATGACTGACATAGTTTGAAGCCATTCTACCTACCATATCTCTAGACTGTAGCATGTAATTTTCACAACAAATATTGATCAATAAGTGAATGAATGAAATCTAATAGTTTGAGCTATGGAACGATGTGTTCAGCTGTGAAGAAATGTGGAGAGATTCATTTATTTCGAATAAGTATGAGTGCAGAAGAGAGAGTGAAGGATGACTATCAATACAGGCGCAGCAGGAAGCAGAAAGGAAAATATTTATAGATCACTAAGTAGCGGTGGTGTGTCCCCTTGCAAGCTTTTTTATATTTTATCTACCACCACGTCTGGATCCATCAAGATGCCTACTCACCTTGCAAGTTCATCAGCGGGACGGCAGGATCAAGATCTCCGTTTGACATTATCAATCATCCTTTGCTGCACTTCACTTTGAAGCTGCAGAGAGTATCCATCATAAGCCTACGTCTTTTGCACGTCACCATCTACCAGATTCACAGCAAAAAGTTCTGATTTCAATTCTATAAAGTTCCAACTAATTCATGTTGGAGTGATCATCCTGGTTATCTGTGTTTAGTCGCTTTCCCAGCAAATTGTTCATATGCCACTTGAACTCTATATTCTTTAACAAACTGTTATTGCATTTCCAGTAACCTGGACCACGAGTGAAATTACTCTGATTAAGTTCGTTAACTATTTTATCACACATCGTATTTGCAAACTCTCAATCATCACACACACGACATGTTTACTCCATACGCGCGCATCTACTACATTCATCCAAAGGAGAGATTGGGAAAACAAGAATTCACTTTTGTGAACTCCCTTTACCAAACACAACAGAAAATGTTTTCTTAATACATTAAACACACACAAAATAGCCCGTTTTGTTTGTACATGTTCTAATAACTTTTCCATGAACTTCGTCAGCACCTGCATCACACCATAGAGGCAGCTCATTGCTTTTCTTTCAAAAAGCAGCACGTTGACAGTACATTTCCTCTGTTCAAACATTACAAAGTTGTATCGAATAAAAACTTCTATTGTAAAACTACTCCCCCAACGAGGATCAAGTTTCCAGGAGGTGGGTAGTAGGCTCCAATGATGCTGAGGTTTTCCATAAGGAATCAATATCTGACAAACAGAATCCCTAGCAGACTTCTGTCTGTGATACATCAAAACCGACTGCTCCCCACGGTCGAAAAGAAACTAGCAATTCAACCAAAGCCAAGCGTCCTATCCTCCTGTCTGGCAACTGCTGGTCTGCCGTACATCACGGGAACACACCCGTCCTACAAAACAGTGAGATTTTCTCACTAACTACGTGCCTCAGCGTCCAATCATCGACAAGAAAAGGTAAGAATTCAAAACACTGATCACATATGGCTTAGACTTTGCTCCAAAGTTTAAAATCGTCCACTGCATGTATTTACTGTCATGAGACTGTTTTGTGATCAGAATTAGGTGTGGTAAATGCTGACATGAGACACATTTGTTTAAAATGCCTTCTGAAATAAAACAATCATCCAATCGGCGAGCAATAAATGAGTTTTCTCTACGCCAAGTTAAAGTTTTCTCTTTAGAGTGGAATGTTTTCCACAGATGGGAACACTGCAGTGAGGTGATTGCATTGTCAAATGTGTTTATTTCGGTATCACGATATGAGAATGTCCAGAAATAATTTTAAGATTGTTGTCATTTACACAATTGAAATCGCCAAAAAGACTAAGATTTTGATTAGGAGAATCACTAAAGCTTTCTGGGAGATTCTTGAAGAGTTTTATCTTTTCACCTCTTTCATTTCGTACATACGCGCTCGCTAGAGTGAACTCCCTTCCTTGCAATACTCTAATTAAAAAAAATCTCCTCTGCTGTCTCTAACACAACTAAATATTAAAATCATAGGTTTCAAATTATTTCTTCTTTACTGTGGTTTGCTCCTTCATTGAAAAACATTGCACCACCCCATTGTTTCTTTCACAGTGGAATGACATTGGCAGTGGTATGTACCTCTTCTAAACAAACAATGTCAAATTTGTGCTTTTTTATGTCAGGGAAAACAGAAAAAAATGTTTAAACTGATTTCTTAGTCCTCTTGCATCAAGAGATGAAATACGTATCGTATCCATTACAAAAGTAACGCGGATATATTTTCAACAGCAACAAAACCCGCAGTGGTGACAGCAATTGCAAGAGTATCAACAACAACAATAGTAATGATAACGAAGAAGAGAAGAAGGAATGAAGAAAAAAAAAAAAAAAAAAAATTAACAAAGAGAGAAAGAAAGCAAAAAACCACTGTCAAGGACAACACAAATAGTTTAAAAATATTAGTCGCATCCAGTCTCATTGTCCGTAAACGAAAGCCAAATGTCAATGTCAAGTGTTCTATCGGGACAGAACATTACTGCCAGTCTTTCGCTGTTGGGCTACCTGAATGCCGGTCTTGGCGTCGGTAGTGCTTTTCCAACCTTCCCGCTGGACTCCTGCTGTCTCCAGAGCGATTACTTTTGGAGGTCTCAGACCTCTCATGTGACTGCTTGTCGAAGGAGGACAACGAGTTCGTCTGATGAATGGAAGCTTGACACCATTTTTGTGTGCCACACCTAGGAAGAACTATCCAGCTACACAGCTCAGATATCTATTTGTGCCTCCTGTCTAACCACTTGATTTCCCCAAGGATATCTGAACGTGCCCCTTCCCTGTCTTTCTGAGTTTAATAGATCACCTGTAAGTGGGGCAAGGAGGATCCCCACACTTGTGCTCACGATGTTTATATTGTCAGCGGACAACTTCGTTTGTACACTACGATATGTGGGGTCGGGTTTCAAACAGCAAGAGCAGATTATTGATTTTTTTCATTGATTTTGCTCCTTATGATACAGGCTAGCGATAAAAATACTGACCTTGAATTGTTTGCCCAGAGAAGTAGAGGAACGGAGATGAACATAAACCTGTGCCCTGTCAAAACACGGGTTGGCATGTGGTCTTGACCCCTTGCACTGTCATGTTTTACCCCTGATCTTAGCTCACATCCAGCCTTGGCAAGTGCAAGTTCAATCTCTGAGTCAGCTACAAACAAAGGAATGTCATTGATCAATACCTTTGTTGATGGTTTTTACTCTCCTGTGTTGTCTTTCAAGTCGAAAGGATTTGTGCTGCATGCCTGTACTGCAGTATCTCTGAACCACAGACCTTTCATCAGGATATCCATTCATGCCCCATCTGTTACCAGGTAAATGTGTGTCAGAGGCCATGGATTTCTTGAGCTCCGAGGATAGTACGTTGGTCTGTTGCATGTTTGCACAGCAAACAAACCTCAAGTGCGCCGATTGTTGTCAGCATTAGGAATGTCTCTTTGTTTGACAAAGATTGGCTTTACCATAAAGGCCATACTATAATAGTTGAAATTGAGCAGAAAATCAGACAACAAAACGTAGAGACATGACGTTGTTGAATGAAAAAAAAAAGTTGAAAAAAAGGTTGAACTTGGCTCAACTCAACAGCATAAGTGCTGCGCACTGAGTCTACATACATTTGTTGAAATGAGAGATCTGGGGTATAACGTCAGCATGAGCCTCTGTCTGATACACCCCATCCCTGCTCTGTGTGAAACAGAGGAGGACAAGAGCATGTACCTGATGGAGTGTTTTGGGGACCTGCTTCAAATCAAAAGTGAATCTCAGAGAAGGGTGCACATACACGCACTCACGTGTGTGACAAGTCAAAATTGACATCGAGCACACCATCCCCTTTCTCAACCACCCCTTTGCACAACCTGCACAAACGCACACGCCATCCCCCTCTCCCTTTGTCTCACAACTGGCAGTAAAGATTTCAAATCTATGCCAACTCTCCCCTCTCAAAGCTTTCCCCACCCCCTTCTCTCCCTGCTTTAGAAACATTACGTCACTGTCGAAATACGTCGCCCTTATTCCCCTTCCCCCCCTCTGTCTCCCCCCTCCTCCCTTCCTCCCCTCTCACTTATCTCATATGCAGTGATTGTTGCTGGTGGTGAGACAAAGGCTCAGGCTGGTTTCTTTTCTTTCCCTTTCAAGTCCACGCTCACTGTCGTGCGCGAAAACTCACGAATGACGCAGTTATGTTAAACTGCACTTTGTCAATCAGCATGTAGCGCACATGCAACAACCCCATGGCTATGGAAGACAATTTTCGAATGTTCGATATTGAGCTCCCACTGTAAGTGATGGGGGATGACCAAACCTCCCCCACTCCCTTTTTCTATGTCTTTAGTGACACAAAGCCAGTTGGAACAAGAACCAAAATAGATGGACTAGCCCGTGAAAAGGAGAAATTCAGTCCCTCCCATTCACTGCTTCCACTGACCAGCTGTAGACACAATACAGTGTAGCCACAAAGAGACAACAGGGGTAAACCAGACAGAGTAAGTGGTTATCTCACCTACTCTAAATCTCCTTGTCTAGGATTCGCTGATCACCCAGAAGAAATGCAAGTTGAAACTATGTTTCTAAATTTGGAGACTGTGTATTGACTGTATATATGCCATGTGGTATAACAGTATAACTTTACACCAAAACTTGGTGACATCTTTTGAGATGATGGACGGATATTCTGTTGTAATACTTTATTTGCCACAACTTGGTAAAGCTATTATCATCCTTGGTTAAGATTCTTTGTTAACAATCTGACCACCATTGTTTGTGTACAATCCAACTTTTGCCAGTATACAATTCCATCTGTTATCATGATAACTCGATGATAAATTATGGTCAGAAAAGCAGTATACCTATATACTGGGTGAAAACTGGTAAGCTGATGTATAGATACTGGTGATTGTTGGAATGCTTTGTGGTGTGTCACTCTAAGTCTACACCACAGGTGTACTTGGGCTGTGTGTATTCCGAGTCACTGCAATTCATTGAATAAAAATTGAAAAGTTAACTGACTGAAATTGCTTAGCATTGTTTTGCTGTCTCATACCCTTAGTTAAACTCCGCTCAAAATCTGAACAAACGTAAAGATGGATAATTAAGGCAGATATATTTATGCTAGTCTAATCCTTTGTTGGCTGAGATCTCACATATTTACTGAAAGCCAGAGAGGGCAAGTGTGAAAACTCAACAAGTGAGGATCTCAGCTACTTAGCTACAGACCAGGTTCTGTTTTGTTCTATGAACCTGGGTCCATATCTACCCTGGACATGCTTGGTAGTGGATAAACACCACAGCCCAGCACATGAGCAGAAGGCTCATCCAGAACTTTCCCTCTCTTAATGTTGAAACAGTGGGGACAATGTTCAGCCTGACCTGACTTAGTAACATTGATTTGAATGTTTCACTCTTGTATAAACAAGTGAAGTTGATGTGTTAAAGTACACTGAACTTGTGCCAGTTTGGTGTTGCTCAGTCTGTATTGAATATCTAAATCTGTGTCTCAGAGCTAGAAGTACTTTTAAGAATGCAAGCCTGAGGAAACTGATCTCTGAGCTACTATGGAGTATTTCAACAGTCCCAAGAAAAATAAAGTTTTCTTTTGATGACTAGAATCTGAAAGTTGCTCCTTCCATAACTAGTAAAATAGAGGGTGCAGGTGAAATTTCAACATAACTCTAATAGAGAAAATATTCTTAGTCTTTCCCCTAGAGGACACACCGACTCACCCTAACTCTCGTTACAACATGCACAGACACTATTTATTTCCTGGCATTCTTTCTCTTGAGCTATACAATCTGAAATCTAAAAAAAAACTGGTAGACACAGAGGCACCATGCAGTGTCTACTGGGTCCTTCTCTGGAGGTAGAAGATTCTTACAGCCTGTGCAAGTTGTCCATTTCGTCTGAGAATTTCAAAATCTTTTCTTTTTTTTTTTTAATGAATTGCAGGCACAGTGCTAAAATCGAGTCACAATCAGTTACAGCATAAAGAAACAGGAAAGTGTCCTCCAGGTTCCCAAGAGCTCGATAGATAGTTTCTAGGCTGAACGCTTTTTGGTGGCGCTTTGCTGTTCCCTGGATTAAACTAAAAGACGACGACACAGTCAGGGGGTGCTCTGTGTATGAGCATCACAAGGAGGTCAGTGTGAAGTCTAGAACCCTCATCTGTGGACAAAGAGTATCTGTATCACCAGTGGTTTGTCTGATAACTGTGCCTGCAACCTGGAGACCTTCAGACCGAATTTTAGTCAGTCCTTGTATGTTGAGTGAAGTATTGAATGAAGTCTGCTGGACATGCAGTATCTGTGACGTAACCAGGTGGATCAGTGTCTGCTGATTTCCGATTTGCTGGTCGTCTCTCGTACTCCTAGGGTTTTTGTCAAAGAGCTCCAGTGTAGCCATCAAAAACACAGGTGCAGCCATTCCATTATGGAAGGAAAATACCACACATGTGTTTGACAGATCTCTGCCCACGTGGATGGGTGTGGCCCCACAACATGGGTGAGCACTTCCTGCTCTGACATAGAAGCACGTCACTTCCTGCTCTGACATGGGAGCACGTCACTTCCTGCTCTGACATAGGAGCACGTCACTTCCTGCTCTGACATAGAAGCACTTGACTTCTAGCTCTGACATAGGAGCACGTGACTTCCAGGTCTGACATAGGATGGATCTTGTGGAATGCCCACAGGCCCAGGTGGCAAACAGGATTCCAAAAGGCTGGAAGAAACAGCTTTCGATGGTCATCTTTTAAGAGATGATGATGATGATGATGATGATGATGTTAGCTGTTGTTATTGTTGTCGTTGTTGCTATTGTTGTTGTTATCATCATCATTGTCATTATTATTATTATTATTATTATCTAGAATACCCATGGCGCCTATCCTCTACAAATTCTATGTGATTTACAAATTCTACACTCTCATTTACAAAACAGGCTGCCTATTCGCCAACTGAAGAGCTGCCTGCTGGTGCTTCATTCGTTTCCAGCGTCATTCAGTCAATATCAGACACTCGTTTTTTTCCCCTTGGCTCTTTAAATATTTCACGCTGGGTGCATGTTATGTGTAACGTATCATCCATACCAACATGCCACTTCTCTTCTAAAACTTGGTGATGGGATTTTACGTGTGTGCAAGATGTTGTGCGCGTGTTACACCAGGAACCATGGCTTATAGTCTCATTCAAAGGACTTTTTCGGGAAATGGAGTCCGAACCAAAGTTAACTAAGAGGGGAAAAAACACCTCTACCGAAACAGCCCAGCAGAGACTCGAACACCCAGCCCCAGGATCACCAGGACTGAGTCTGTCGCTCTACCAACCGAGATACTCCAGCCTCCATGTGCAACACAGTTAAGATCTTGAGGGAAAATGATGTTGGTCAGCTGCAACTGGCAGGGATAATGGCCTTGGGGCAAGTTTAAGTATTACGTCAAGTCTGTGAAATTAACAACATGTAACTGAGTATCTGTTGTGGCTGAAAGCATCATTTTTTTCCCCCATATCTTACCCGTGTTGCTCATGGAGCCAAGAGACTTCACCCCCTTTTGATGAGGTTTCATGTCGGCAAAAGTGTTACCAGTCATGTCTGATTGAGGGATCAACCATCAGTGCATCGTCACAATTGACAGAATCATCAGTGATCTCTTCTGTCTGGTGGCATGCTGACTAACATGCTGCAGACAGTAAATATGAAGTGAGCCACTGAATGAAAGGTTCTATACATCCTGATTGCTGCTTTCTGGAGGATCTAAGTTCTGTGTGTTGTTCGAACACCACCAAAAATATCACACAAGTAGGATACTCCCAGGATCAAATAAATACACGCCCATACCGAAACCAGTGCTGCTTATGACACCAAATCGACTAGCACAAATGACAGCGCAGAACAAACAAGGAGACCCCCCCCCCCCCCCCCCACTAACTATATGCTCCAAGCTAGATCTCTGTGTCACGTGGGGGTGAAGTCACGTGATTTATAGTTCAAGGGAAAAGCTGGCTGATGATGAAGCACACTCAGATCGACCGTAACGAAAATAAAACAGGAGACGATATCACAAGTATGGTTATATTTACAATTAACGATTTACATTATGAACGACTTTCACACACACACACACACACACACACACACACACACACACACACACACACATTGTTTTCCAGGTAGGTTCGTTTTTTTTTCTTAAAACAACAACAGCAACAACAAAAACCCTAAGTCCCAATTTGAACAATAAATTCCCCAATAATCGACCAGGGTAAAACAAATGAAGGAAGAGGAGAAATACCCCTCCAAAGAGTTAAATAACCAAGGCTAATAAATAGCTGGGTGTCACTCAGGCAGACTAATAAAATCTGCTCAAGAGCAAAAAGACCAACTTTTATGTTCAGTTGTCAAAGGGCCATCACTTTTCCCAAACCCTAACTTGGGAGGCAAAAATGAACATTGTCCGAAACAAAAGGAGACATCTCTACATCTTTCATCCATTAATGAAACCAAATAAGTTCCTTTTTCATGAGTATAAAATTTTAAAAAAATCCCCAATACCCTGTTCTGCCTTCAATATAAAAAAAAGGAAACCTGGACAACAATCTCTTCTCTACAACAATATTAATTCATTACCCTTACACATGTCTCCCAAAAGGGGAACGAACACTGAGAAAAAGAAAACAAAAAAAAACAAAAAAAAAAAAAAAAAAAAAAAAAAAAAAACAAACAAAAAAAAAAAACAATACCCAGAACGCTCAGAAAAGGGAGAAAAAAAAAAAACGACTTTAGTTTCATGAACGAAAAAGGCCTGACCCTATTATTGTCCGACACATCATCTGCATTACTCACAGCACTGGACACGGGATTACGAAGAGGTAAGAACAGTCAATCCCACGATCGAAGAAGGCAGAGCATGAAGCCGTTCAGGTCCACAGCGTTGATCGCAGTCACTCAAGAGCGAAGATGAGTAGATGACAAGCAGGAAGGACATCTGGGCCAGCCCACGCATTCCAGCCCCCTCCTCGGGCAAGCGCAGGCCTTCCCAGACACGGCCACAGGCGAGGCGGTCAGCGGCGACAAGGGAGTCCAGAGCAGGTCAGATCGGGTAGGTATGGGTCAGGTCAGGTAAAGTAAGCTCAGGAAAGGTAAGATCAGTCCTGTACAACACATCACTCTCACCTCATAAATATGTAGCCTAAAACGTGACCTGTAGACAATGCACAGATAAAACAGAGATCAGGTCTTAGTTTAAATACTTTTCTTAATACACAGCATTCGTACTATATATAAATCAAAAATGGCTATGTACCCATCCATACATTTTTTTTTCTTTAAATCATTATTGCATTTCCTAAAACATTTAATAGTTTATCAACTTGCCTCTATAACTCTTTCGACATTTGGTTTCCTC